>VZRQ01005699.1:454029-508226 GCA_013397975.1 Machaerirhynchus nigripectus
GGTTTTTTTTTTGTTTTTTTGGTTTTTTTTTGTCTTATGAAAAATGTACTGATTTCAAAACAAACAAAAATACTCCACACCCACACCAGTGGTCAGGCTCACTTGCCTGTTAAATGTGTTATCAGTATTGCTACTGCTGCTGTTCAAAAAAAATCTGCACCTTCCTGAAACAGAAACACACACAAGCCCATTTTTTGTGAGAGTGAGAAAGGACTACATTATATGAAACACCACTTTTTGGCTGAACACCTATTCCATTTGCAAATCAGAATAATTATCTTGTTCCTTTGACCCATGGTAAGGGCTTTGAACAAACTCAGTATCTTCCTTGTCAGTTTAACTGAATTCAGAAGTAAAAGGTGTAGAAATGTGCAGTAAAATGCTCTGCATCAAAACAATTGCTTTTCTCACTCTCTTTAAACTAGTTCTGCAGTGAGCAGCACTGTCCTTGGATCTGCAGATTTAAAGACCTTTTAAATAAACACAAAAATAAAATTCCTATCTTTCATGTAGGATTTCTCTATGACCTGGATTTGTGAGGTTTTCCTACTCAACTTCTTTTGCAATTTTTGTTTTTTGTAATTGTTTAGTACTTTCTTTATAATTTTAAAAAATAATTACTTTTAACATCTGAGCTTCATTTTTCCTCTGTTTTTAATAACAAAAATTGAAAAATAATTTCATTTCTTTCTAAAGCTATTTACAGATTTATAATAATTTCCATTTCAAACTCAAAGAATGAGTCAAACTCAGAACACCTTTTTTTTTTATTTCTAAGCAAGTTGTATTTTAAAATCACAATAACTGTCTGCCACACACTCTTCAATCCATAAATATGATGCAGCATTTCCCCTCTATATTTTAATTAAACATTGTGATTGAAAATAAAGAAAAAAGAACCCATTTTCAGGACACTAATTACTGGAAAATTAGAATATGAATATATCAGCCTAGGAACTGGTATTATAGCATCATAGCAAGAGCAGCAGCTAAGAATCAGAATGAATTACCGACTTGAGATTAACCTGAAATGCAGAAAAAGCCTGCCATTTCCCTGAGCTGGTCAGGCTTGTTATATTATTTATTCCAGTGAAACCACAATGTCTGCTTTTGATGGTGAGCCAAACAAGTTCACAGAAATTGCCAAGCAGAAAACTTGCATTAAGTGCCCCTAGCAATAACTTCCCACTTACACTTGAACTTGATTTACATAGGCAGCAGAATTGGACCCAAAAATGCTGACTTTACATCATGCAGACCCAAAGTAAAAAAGAAATACTGTCTTAAAACATCCAGACATTCTGGGTTACACTGCTGGTTTGCTTGAGTAGTTTCCAACTTGTATCTGTTAAGATTTCAGTGCCTAAATAGACACAAAGGAGAAAATTCCCTTCCCCTGGATTTCTTGTTCATGAGTGCTGCACAAAAGAAATCTCAGCTGCTCATACAGTAGGTGAACACTGACTGGACTTACTCAAAATGCAAAAAATCTTCCTTTTTGGCAAGATAAAAGCATCAGACATTCTGTCATCAGTCACTACTTGTGCTGCTTCAGGAACTGGGTTTCTGAAGATCTTCCCAGTCCTCCTATCAACAAATATTTAAGGAATAACCAACGTATATTTTAGGCAGAATTTAAGGAGCTGTATTAGAAATTAGCAAGATCTCCTAAATTAATTTCAAATTGTTATTTTGCAGCTTCAAAGCTATGCCTGTTGCTGGTACTTCAACCCCTGCTTGTTTGACTCATGTTGCTCTTCAAAATGACTGACACTCACTACAAAAGGAGGCATACCCTAAGTAGCTGGTAAAGGAAAAAAACAAAAACTTCACCATCTGACAGAAGCCAAGAGACCAGAAGTTTCTGGGTTGCTAACAATAGAGTGGCTATTGATTAAGATTTACAATAAAGAACTACAGAGCACTGAGGTCCTTTTGTGATTGATAATCACCTTCTATCTCAGGAGAAGTAGATCATCCATAGTGAATTGAAGCTGCATTCAGCACAGGCCTCCAGATTGGGATTCTCAGCAAGCCAAAACTGATGTTGTCCCCCTGACTCCAAAGGGCAGCTGACTTGGGACTGTGCCCAAACAAACAGCTTGAGATCTGGCTCTGTGAACTCCGCATTTCTGGGATTTCGGCTTCTCTCTAAACACGAATCCAGCGTCTTCAGCATTTGGTCATAAACAGCTCCCCCGAGAGTTCAGATTTATCACTGAGAAGCATAGATTTCATTAAATAGTATACAGATATTCCACATGATCTCAGTTAGAAGGCCATGCGATTAATGATGAGTTAGTTAATTAATGGTGGATGTTGCAGCAGGTGGCAGTTCTACTCCAGCTGGTTCAGCCACCTGCTATTAGCTCCATGTTACCCTGGCTGCCCTGTACCTAGCACTTGAAAAGTGTTATCTCAAGCTGCAATTAAAGATATGTCCTTTATCTGTAGTCCCTTTATGGGAGAGAGGGGCACGACCCACCACTCCAAATTCCAAAATGCTCCTTTTTCACGGAAACACATTTTAAATTTTGCATTAGCACTTCGGAAAGGGAAAAAAATATCCTCTATCAGCTTGTTGCATTTATATCAATATATGTCGTTTTGACATTGGAGCTTCCTTTTATAAAAGTGCAGATACATACTAATGGTGATACTACGTATATCTGGGACAAAGAAAATTGAAAAAAAAATCCTTTGCTGCTCAGCATATGAAGCCATTAAGCAAAAAAGAAGTGTGTAGGTGGTCTGTGTCATCAGTAGTCTCTCTTATTCATCTGACGGATGAGTTCACTTATCAAAAATTAACGATAAAGACCACAGGTTCATTCATACATGGATACACCTCTTATAGGAAGCAATCTCTAAATTTCCCATGAAAATTATTGCCCTGAAAATTCTTCACTAGACCCATGACACTCCTTTCCATCATGGACGCTGGATCACAGTCAATGGGAAGTTTCTATACGTGCAAAAGACTTGACCAGATCTCTAGACGCAAGAGAAGGAGAGACAAACCCAGATAACTTATTTTATACATATAAAGCAATCCTTCAAACAGTCACAATCAACTGGAGGAATGACATGTGAAATGATGAAAAAAAATACCACTGATAAAATCCATCCTGTCTCCTTATTAACCCTTCCTTCCAAAAATGTTATTTCAACAAAAATCCTGAACTAGTGGTAGGAAAGGCAATCGCCATCCCTCATCAAATGGTGTGTGACTATTTAGCGAAAACCTTTTCTTCTGACATGCTGTAGATATAATGGAATATTTACCACTTCTCTTTGAAGTTGCTGGACCAGGTACTTTAGAGATACCAGTCAGCCACCCACCACATGTTTAGGATTAGTTTGTGCTGGTTCATCATGAAAAGAATATAATAAAAGACTAGTTAAAACAGTTACAGATTTGGTGTTCTATTTTGGTTTTTCCATGCCTATCTATAAATGAAAACTTATTTTAAATGTCGTCACCTTTTTGGTTTTGTCTGCCCAATACAAAATTTTTTGGGGGTGAAGAAGTGTCCTTTATCTCCTTCTCAGCAGGCAAAAAGGACCAAAAAGAGATAAGATTAAAAAAAAAGATTAAAAATATAAAGGCATATCACACTGCAACTACAGTACCCCCCCACTCCCTCTTCATTTTGTTCAAAAGTGAAAGATTTGAGAAACAGTAGAACATATATTCATCTGCTGGCAAATGGGAAAACAGTTACTGTTATCACTTATTTTTTGATCTACTGAACAGAACAGAGGATATCACATAAAAAAATAAATCTGTAAGAGGCCCATATGAAAATAAGTTAAAATATATATTTTAAAAAACTCATCAGTTTTCATTTATAAAGATTCCAGGTAGCATAGATCTCACTGCATTTTTAGATATGCCTTTCCAACAGACAGCTATTCTTCACTGCACACCCTATTTCTAATAAGTCTGCCTCTGCCTTCTCTTCCAGCTATTGGATTTCATTATGCCTTTTCTCTGATAAATTGAAAATCCTTCTGTCACCATTATTTCATTTTTCATTGCTGAGGAATCCCTTTCGATCTCACGAGCTCTTTAGCTGTAAAGTATTGCATAGATGGGAGGGAGAAAACTGCAATACCCACTCACTGCACTGCATGACAGCTCATCCTAGACAAATTTAAATGGCCAGCTACTAGAAAAGCACATTAATAAAAAGACAGACCTTGAAAGGGCAGCCATTTCAGTAATGATATGGTAATTATTAAGCTAAGCACTTGTACGGAGGAAGTAGTATCCAAATTTTATGAAAGCATGAGACCTTGTCAGATTCCCCTAAATTTAGAAGTTAGAGCATGCTCCTTGAAATTACTGTAGACTGATGAGACTGTATTTCTTGATATCTGTGAGTATATGTATTTACTGAAATTTCTTACTTTTTATTATCACTCAATAGCATAGAACCCATATACTATTAAGTATCTATCACGTGTTAATGTTTCTTTTATAATGTTATCATATATATTGTCAGAGAAATCACAGAGATTTGAAAAAAATTGAGATTGAGAAAAATTTTTTTCTTAGATTAACTCTTCACTGTATCATTGCAATTCACCACCATCAATATTCTTCTTCCTCAAGAAAAATCACACAAAGGCTGTTTTAAATTTTAATTGCAATGTCAGCATATTGTGATGCTATAACTGCCTTAGCAACTGCAAAATGCTATGATGTGCATTTGATAGAAACTAAATGGATTATAAATGGAAAATAGATGGATTATATTGATAGTAAAATTAAAATGAGATGGCTAGATTTCCCCACAGTTCTTTGCTGACAGGCTGAAGGTGGAAGAAAATGGTAGCATAATGTCAAATACTATTCATCATGACAAGTTAAAAACTGTTTTCTTATTTGACATCACTTGGCAGCATTAGAGTTAGAAGCTTAAATCAACTCTTAAGAGACTTTTTACATATTAAGCCATACAGTTGTCAAATATGGCTGCCTGTCAGAGATTCTTCTGAAGCAGGGACAGCCACTGCACACAGAATTTCAATGGCAAAACACCTTTAATAAGCCCCAAAAGTTCAACTGTACTCTCTCCACAGATGTGAAAGGGGTTTTGGAGAATTAAGGAAACCATAGCAGAGTACACCAAAGGTGAAGTTGGCACATTTGATTTGCACTGAATGACAGCAGAGTGAGAATTTTAGTAATCAGCAATTTAGTAATCAGCAATATTAATTGTTTAATTGCAGCCACACACAGCATGAGGGCTAAGAGAAGAAAGTCTACAAACACCATAGGGACACTATAACTGTGAGATATATTAGATACAGTTCAAGACCTGCTGATGTCCTCAAGCTCAAAATCGTTGACACTTCTGGACCAAATCATTCTTTCCTAGTCTTCTCTCTACAATAGGAAGCTGCATCCTTACTCATGCAAGGGATCAGTTCCTTTGGTCTTTGCCCTCATTTCCCCAGCCTCAAATCCTCACCATGTGGTATCTTCTAGACTTTCTCCATACTCCAGGTCCTGGGGATAGGATGCCACCTCCTTGCACAAGCCTTGCCTCCTAAACCAGCACTGTTTATTCTGTTGTGCTAGGTTTCCACATATCTGGCTTTAGTAATTTTTCTTCCTCAAGGCAAATTTTAACCTAACCAAATTTTTAACCAGAAATAGAAATACCCAGGAAAATTTTCTACACACGTGTCAAATGGTTAGGTGGTTGATTGACATCACTTTTCTAAATTTATTCTTTTAGTTGAGGAAAAGACACACCACACTCAATCCTCACACATTTAAAATGCATCAACTAACTTGGCCACCTGGGCATGCACGGCAGCTTGCCAATCTGTACTCATGTAGTTCTTAAGCAGACAAAAAAAGTTCTGGTTTAGTCCATAAGACATAGGAGGACAGAAAAAGTACTCTAACAATGGTGATTACAGAAGATGTGGAAAGCTGGAATGACTGCAGTGCAGAGGCACAGGACATATGAAATAAATACATAGGAAATCATATGTCAGATGCTCACTGTTGTGATCTGGGGTCTCAATGTATTTTAGAGCTTCACAAAGCTTAGTGTCAGGAGGACATATTCCTGGTTATTACTGGGCATTGTATGTTACACAAGCACTAAATGATCAATCAATCCAATAACTTAAATATTAGTAATTCACTGAGGACTAAATTCCTGTATTTCACAGAAGAACTAAAAAATTACACTCATGCCCAAGGCCACTGTAGTGGCTTGGAGTTCACAGAGAGAGATGCCAAAGTTTTCTCCCAGTAAAAAATTATTGTGTGGTAAAGAAGAGGGCAGACTGCGTGGACGTGCTGAAGAGGCTAGTGACTGCTTCACCAATAAAGCAACAGGCTCTGAGATGATTGATCCTTACTGTTAAGGAGTGAGATCTCTGGAATAACTGCTCAGGTCCCTATTAACTACTTCTCTACAGCTCTGCTCCCACATAGCACTGGTTATTGTTGCCCCCCAGCAATGGTTGCTCAGACACTTAAAATGAGAAGGCCCCTGCCCTTTCCAGGCAAAGTTTCTCTCTTGTAATTGCAGGTATAGCCCAAATTCCTAATTCTCATATATACCATAAACATGTTAAAAATGGTTAATAGTTATTTTTATTCCAACATAAGCCTCGCTAAATCTGTGACCTGTTAACTGGGTAATTCATGTCACCCTTCAAAATGGCTTTTCCTCCTTTTTTTCTTGCTACCTTGTTAGTCATAGTGCCATCCTTTGCATTTCACAAAGGATAAAAAGCAAGATGAAAGAGGAAAGAAAATATAAATACTATATCTGAAAAGAGAAGTGAAAGGAGTCAGGTTGCTATTCTCAAGTATCTCAGGGGAAAGTTAAGTATATCCTGTAATTTTGGAGAAAACACTGAAAGGAAAGTTGAACAGATTTTGTTGAAGGAAAGGAAACTTCTCTTATTGTATAGAACTAATCAGAAGCCCCAGCTCCTGTGATCCACAGCCCCTGTGGTTTCTTATAAACTGATAAAAAGCAGCTATCTGACAACTGCAAGAGAAGCAACTTGCCTAGAAAATAAAGGGTTGACTGAGGAGCATTTTGCGTCAAAGAGGCACGAGCTGAATTTCACCAGTTGCTATGCATGAGAAATGTGGCCACTATGCTCATTAATTCTTGAACATTCTTTATTTTAGTGCTAAAAGTGGTGCGACATTTAGGTCACCTTTAGTCTGAAGTTGGCATTTCCCTCACAATTAGATTAATGAACACTCAGGGAAAGCTCAACAAATGCTAAAATCCAGTGAAATTGAAAACACTTCGGTGCCCATTAGAAGCCTACATTTCATCAGGAAAGTGACTGGTTCATTTTGACCACAGGATATTGCGCAGGCTTGTCTAATTTTCCTTGGCTTTTCTCCAAATACACAGCAATATTTCCACAATCCTTTCCTATACTTAAGGAATGACAAAACCTTCACGCCTTGGAGGGCATCTCCTGTCTGAAGAGACTCAGGGAAAAAACAATCTTACTCCAAGGTCTATGATCCTCATTGTAACATGGGAAATGAACTGAAATTAAAGAAAAACAAATTTGTCATCTGGAAGATAGGAGAAATATAGGTCATCCTTGCAAGTAGGAATGTGAGGGCTAACATGACCTCAGTCTGTGCAGGAGGCTCGTGCAGCCTCATGGCCAGTGATGAGAAAGAACACCCAGCATAAGATGGTGCTGCTGAAGATGGGAGCAGGGACACTTTTCCTCCTTCTCCCCCAGTAATCCCAGGCCTGCATATGCTAATTAATAGTCCTTATGATCTAAATGGGGCATTAATAAGCTCTGTGTAGACTGTGCTATCATAAAGTACAAGGTCATACTCATTGGGATTAATATCAAGACTATCTGATCTATGCTGATGTCTCATCAGTTAGAAAAAATAGAGGGGAAAGACCCGATGTGCATTTTTCAATGAGAGGATGATGAGAAGCAATTAATTTGGTGTGATGATGAAAAAGCCAACGCACTGCTAGGATCTAAAAGATAAGGTAGTTCCAGCAGTGATACAAGTTACTAACGATGTTGTAAAAGCCTCCATCCAGAATATTGCACATAATTCTGGCCACCTATATTGGAGAGAAATTTGTTCAAACGGTAACAGATGAAGAGACTGGCCATTAGGATACCCAAGGGAACTTAGAAACCATTGTAGAGACTAAAAGTTCTCACCTTGATTAGCCAGGAAAGCAGAGATAATAGAGCTCTCTTCAGATACAGCAAAAGGACTGAAAGGTAAAAGAATTTTGAAACCTCAAGGTCGTTGCTGGTGAGGAAATAAAGCAGCACAGCTTGTACCTAATGAGAAGTACAGAGAAAATGAAGAGAAAAAGTCTGTAACCTTGTAAAGTTTTGCAACAGCCTTCTTGAAAAAGCAACAAGGAGAAGCTCACTCATTCCAAGATGTAAAACAGTCACTTAGTGAGAGGAAACCCACAGAACTGAAATCAGGATAACGTAGGTCCTCCCCAATCCTACATTACCACAAAGCTTTATAGACTGCTGACATCCACTTATTTCTGCATCTAGTGGTAGCTGATCAATAGCTTCAAAAATATTTGGAGAGTGGGCAGACCCACAGTAAGCCTTGTTTGTTTAGCCCCCTATAATAAAAACCATTCGTGTGACTGAAAACCTTTCTACAGAACTCAGTAAAAGACATTGAGCAAGGCAGATAGAAAGCAAGCAGCTGGCCCAAAGGACGGAGAACACAACTGGCTATCGGGGTGGCTGGCTCCAGTGAGGCATCTAATCACCTTGTTTGGTACAATTAGAGAAATTACCTTTCTTTCAGGCATTTAAGATCTTTTTGTAGAATAAGACCAGCAATACCATTCAGTCCTCATAAAATTGGTGACAAACAGTGGTATGTTGGAACTAGGACATATTTTATAAAATTAGCTTAGAACAAAGGTTGGTTTCTTATCATTCACACCGTATATTCACACTTTTTTCCTTCTACTGGAGGAACTAAAAAAAAAGATAATGAAGTGTTCAAAAACAGAAAAATAAATATCCTCAGAGTAATAATAATTAAAGTGTCTCACTTTGTTAATTTCATTTTTAAATAAAAAAATACAACTTATTATTATATGTTTATAAAATGCATTGTACTAGCTGAGTAAACAGATATTCTTTTATCTTTTTGATAATCACTTGAGAACTAAACAGATTATATAAATGGTATAGTTGCCTAAAACAGTAAATGTACTGGACTTAGTGGCCCAGGAGATCTCTTTCAGATTCATGTTTCAAGAACAACATGCTTGTGTACAGACATGGCTTTTGTGCTATGACGTGAAAGCCCTCAAAATGAAAAGTTTAATCTACTATAAAGTAAGTGACAATGAATGCAATGAACCCTCTTTTATTGGATCATTTCTAAAATGGATAGGGAAATGTTTGATATATGTTTACTTGAGTTTTCCCAAGGATTTTTCTGTTTCACATTTCCCTGGTTTCCTTTGTGTCTACCTAAAGATTAAGAGACGATCTTTTCGTCAACCCACCAAACCCTGCTTCAGTATTACTACACTGAGCTTGAATAGTTAAATGGCATCTGAAGGTTCTTTAAAAATAAATTTTAAAAAAAATTAAAAAAACAAAAAGGGCTTTGGTAAAAGGTTATATATCTGCTGTTCACTATATTATCTTAACATAAGTAAAAGTATACTTCTTTTAATCAAAATATGACAAAGAGGGCACATCCACATTGATATATGGACAGTGTAATCCTACAAGCTGCCAGAATCACAAATAGAGAAGATGAATTTTAAAGGCAGGAAAGCAAACGTACTCAATGTGAGAAAGGTTACTGCTGAAAGGACTAATCTGACTTTTTAGAAGAGCATAGAAAAGATATTACATGTTGACCTTAGAGTGTGTCACCAGTTGTTTTTCAGAAAAAATATAACAAGTCCTAACACTATGCTTTTCAGCAGCAAAACTCATCTCAAAACATCTAGCTTGTCATCTCTGCAACTTTGCCCTTTACATACAGAGCTTCTAGGTGAATATACTTATCGCTACAGATTTCCCTGCCGCTTTTGGCTAAGAAGCCAACAACAAATTCATGTTACCTAAGAATTTTTTCTTCTTTGTGAGGGACAGTGGGACATTTTATTTTACACAACTAGACTCCACCTAGTTTCATGTTTAGCAAGCAAACTTTGCACCTGCAAATTCAGATGCACAATAGATTTGCTTTATGATTAGAACCTAGGCTGAAAACATAAACAAAATGTGTCTGCTTTATCAGTAACAGGTGTAAACACAAGTTGTTCTTAAACTTCAGTATCTCTGGGTTTACAGCCAGTCTTCAAATAACAAGCCTACTAAAGACAGAGTATTACGATAAATAGCATTCCAGACAGCTTGTGTTCCAGCTGCGTTGCCTTTATTTACCAGACCCCATACCTAGTTTTCAGCTTGTACAACACCCTGAGAAACCCACAGACAGAATAAAGAAAAGTATGTTCGTTTAGCTTGGTGTCTAGTCTTAAAGCACAGATATAATTTCACAGATAAAAACAATTTCTGCCTGAAGAGAGAGGTTAAATTTCAGTTTTCTGATTTTAGAAAGAAGAGACTGGGTGACTTGCCATTTAGTTCTAGTTTGCCTAAACACTGTATCTAATATTAATTGAAAGAATAGAAATTATTTGACAACACTGCTGGAAACCTGGCTGGATTCCAGGCAAAGAGAGAAATGATGATAGAGCTGTTTATTTTGCATTAGCTACTCTGAATAAAATATCTATCTTAATCCAGATTGCTTTTTCACCCAGATTGATTGATAATCCAAAAATGGCCAGAAGACTATAAGGGGAAAACCATTTTGCTATTTCAGAGTTAGCACCTGATCTTTCCTCTAATGAAAAGTAGCTGAGAGACATTTTGTATTTCCATAGAAGTGACGGACAACAACCAATTAGGAAATTACATTCTATTTGTCATCACTCATGAACATCCCCACCCCACTTGTGCAACAAAGCTCCCAGATGAATAATGCAAGAGAAGACTTTTTACAGATAAAATGAGCTCAGAATAGCAAAGTTCTGTCTCAAGGAAGTGGCTCTGATCAGTTCTGGACACGGGAAGGCAGCAGGGGCAGGGGTGCTGTGTGGAAATCCTGCCTTTGGTTCTTCTCTTCCACATTTCTGTTCAGGATGTTCCCTAGTTACAGCAGCAGATATTCAGCATCAGGAAGTAATGGGTCTTATACATCTTCTGCTGGTTGAGTACCCTCATGATTCCCTACTCCACAAAATATAAACCTTCCAGTTTCCTCAAGGAGGTCACTGAAGTATCCAGAATAAATGTCCCAGCCCATCTTTTCACCATGTGATTAATCTAGAATCCCAAATGAAACCTCTAATCAGCAGCAGACAACCAGGGAAGAAATCTTTGCCTTCTCCTAAACGTAATGAATGAGAGGAACAGCTTTATTTCAGTAGCTGGAATGTAGCTTCAGTAATGATTTTTCCTGGTTATTAATTGGCTGTTGTTGTTGTTGATAAGGGACCCATGGATGCATATTACCTCAAAGAGTTATAAGTTTTTCGTCAAAAGAAAGCCTTCACACCCACAAGGATCCCCAAAAAGGAAAGAAAAATAAGAGACAACCATAAAACTCTTCAGCTAGGACCAGAGGCTGTGTCAAAGACAGCAGCAGGTCCAAATGAGCATGCAGGGAATCTGACATGCTGCTCGCAGTTCAGAACAGACACATCCTAAGAGAAAAGCCTACAAAGCACCAAAATAATGTGACTGGAAGCTACAGTTCTTAAAATTTGCACTTTTCTGCACCTTTTTACGTTTGACATGGTTGTTACAGACAAGAGGATACGCCGAAAAGGATGATGGAGGAACATCAACTCACCAAGACTACCTGGTAAAAGAATTTCTTTTTGTTTTTAAACTTTTTTACAGTGCTGAGAAAAACGTGCATGTAACTGATTTCTATTGCTCTTCTTAGATACTTCATCAGCCCTCAGTAATCTGCTATCCAAGCTCCAATGATGTTTTAGGATATTTATTACCACAATATCCTTGCAGGTTAAGGAACTGCTATCAGCCCTCTCGGAACAAATAAAGCAGATGGAGAAACAAATTTCGTATCAAATAAGGAAACCCTTTTAAAGTTAGGAATGAAACCTAAATTTCCTTAGCCAAAGCTCAGCATTTTAACTTCTGACTAAATGTCAAGTTCAAAAGCATTTTTTTTTGTCTTGATCAGTGCTCCCACACAAATACCAGGCTCTCACACCAGAGATGGACTATTTTGGAATACACCAAAAATCATTACGTTTAGAAAGAAAATGGGAAGAAGCAAGTTTTGCCACAACAATATTTCTAAGATGATCAGGATAGAACTTTTAGTATTCTGTTTAGCAAGAACCCTCGGGCAGAACCAGACAGACACAAAATGATAAAAAATACGACTCTGTAACCAGATATTGTAATGGCTAAAAAGATGACCACTGGGGGTGGGGAATCTCCAACATATTCATTTATTAATACAAAACCAACAATTTATGAGAATAATTGTTTATGAGAATAAGACATGCATTTATGAAAATAATTCTGAAAATTTTCAAAACTCACATTGTCTCAAACCTAATTTGATTAAATCATGGGAGAAAAATACCACAATCAAGTTCTACCAGATATTGCTCACTAAAAAATTCTGTCAGATTAGATGGGAGAGAATGTAAGAATCATGTGAATGTGTTTGCCTTATTCATACACTAAGAGGATGTCAAGGCATTTTCTACTGTCTATTTTTCAAGAGTTTGGATTAGAGGCATCGTAGGTGTTCCCAGCAACAAAGCTCCTAGTACAAACTGTTTACCAGACTCTCAGCATTACTTACTTCTGCCCTGAAAAAGATAGAATGAATTTCAGGGCCACACAAACACATGTTAAGTATGACCAGTTTTAGCAGAGCTGAGGCACTGAGTTATTGAATAGCTCATTAGAAGGACACACACTGAACTGTAAAGGTTATGAAAAGACACATCTGAACTTGCTAACAGTTGCTTTCATGAGAAATTTCTAGTGAAAAGGTCACTAAAGAGCCTGACTTCTCCCCTGCTCCAAATTACCATGCAATTGTGCAGTACCATGCCTGAATTACAGGACGTATTAACAATAAGAAAATTAAAACAGCTAGAAAAAGCTAATAAAAATCACAGAAGCAGCAAGGTTAATATTATATTTGTGGTCTTCTAGACAAGGTCAGACAAGGGATACGGGAAGAATAATGCTACATACATATTAACACAAATTATATTGTACAAATACACGCACTGCTGTGCAGACACGCACATATGCAGGCATGCACGAATGCTTCATTCTTTTCTGTACCATGCCTCCCTACATACTGGTGGAAAAAAATTCATAATCCATTGACTTGCAAAAGCATGGATAGCCCATTATCCCAATCCCACTGATCTGCAGCAACTCACGCTGGTGTAAATTAGGAGGAACACAATGGTGGAAAAAGCCTTAGGTTCACTCCTTTTTTTACACAAATGACTCCAGCTCATCTACTTTCTGCCAGCTAGGCAGCACGAAGACCTAGCCCTTTGAAGCCCAAGTATCTCATTCCCTTTAGTTTACCTCCTTGTAAAAGGAAACAACACATCTGATGTTTTCTTCTTTTAACGGTTTAGCTCAGATCTCTAAGAGACAAAAAAAAAAAAAACAAAAAAAGCTAAACTGTCTTTAGACTGACATAAAAGAACTGTCCAACTGTCCAATTCTTCACTAAGGATGAGACTCTAATGAAAGCCTTTTCAAAGTAATTTTCACCCCATGTCCAGACTGGTAAAACAGGGTGGGGATTTTCTTCAGCATTTATGGAGGCTAAACCGGTATTTGAAATCATTTCAGCAGGTTACAGATTAGCAACAAATTTTAAAAAATACTTTTTTTCAATAAATATTGTAAAGGGAACAGAAAGCCTTGTGTTTGGGGACCACATCACGTGGTGTGGAAACATATCACATGGTTGGAAATGATAGAAGTAAAACCCCCCAAACATTAGAGCTTTTCTTTTCCTTTCTTGCTTTTCCTGCACTAAACAAAACTAAGCAACCTCAGGTCACGTGAAATAAAATGATGGATCTAATCTAGGTCACAAATTTTCCCTTTTTATTAAATAGATAATGAGTCATCTTCACCATCTTCAAATTAATTTCTCCACATTATGGTAAAAATACACCGAAGTCACAGGTTGAAGCAGATAGTGTAAGGGAGAGGTGAGCAGATCTCAGCCCAGACAATGGTAGGTTAAAAGTTCTTTATTTAAGTTGTACATCAGATGGAAGGGGAGATGAAAGGATCTGTATCTTCTGCTTATTTATAGTATCCCTTGAACAATTTAACAATACTCTACACTGGCCATCCTGTACTCCCTCTGGTCCCGGGACTCCTGGTCCTCCAGGCAATCCCAGTAACTTGACTCAGTCTCAGACCTGAAGGCTGAGAGAACACCTGATGGCTCTAGAAACCTTTTCTAACATTTTCCTTATACTTTGCTCCCAGGAACAACATTCACTCAACATAATGGGATGCTGGATTTATGCACAACTTTGTCTATTCAGGCTAGCAGACAGGAAGTTTAACATTGCAAAGGTATGACCAAAACCCACAGTGGGCATTCAATGCCCAGCATCCTGAATTCAAACCTCAGCTCCTTTCCTAAGCACAATGAATCAGGCCCTTTTCTGCAGTGTTAATCATTCTCCTGCCACCCATTATCCTCCACTGCGCCACTAGACCTTGTTTGAAATAGGTCAATGACTTTTTGCATAGCTTTTCATACTTTCAAGTCCATCTATTAAATTGTTGTGGGTTCAGTTATGTTGTGTACATCTCTTTGCTATATCTGTACATTGCCCTGTCAGCATTACCTTCCTGTGCACAGCTTCCCAGTCCTTTCAGAGTACAAACATTCTGCTTTTGATTCTATTACCTTGCTGCTTATCAGCCACAATCTCACTGGTCCCATACAGCTGGGCTTTGCGTGGGGTTCATCTAAAGCAACTTTTTTGTCACCTACAGCACATAGAACTTCAGGAATGGAACACACTAGTCCTACAAGCAGTCACAGTAGTTGGCTGTAATTACAAAACATGAAGTCTTGAATACTCAAACCACCTCTGCAGACAGCCATTGATAATCCACAAGGCTCTTCCATAAGGTTATTAAGCATTTCTCCCTCCAAAACCATGTTTAGCATCATGTGTGTTAATGTACTAAGATCACACATTCTTCTTGTATAACCAAGGTACCCAAAAAATAAGAGCTTTTTAGATGCTAAAACTGCAGTCTTCTAAAAATACTTCATATCAAAACTTGCAACAAGCACAAGGAAAAAAGCCACTAATTACTTACTTTCAGTTGGTTGAATTAATTACTTTTCCAAAAATGCATATGCTTAGGGGAAAAAAAAAGGCAGCTTTTTGACAGTTTGATCTAATACCCTAATACAATATGCACCACTGCCACATGATGAATGGAAAGCTAAACCAAAATGGAAAATATACATGAGAGTAAGATTGAAAAGATAAATTATTTTCTTATTTGGACATCTACTGTTAAAAAAATGATACCAAAATGCTGCTTCCTAAAGTTAGCTGAGTTCTGTGTACACAGGCAGTGATGAAGTGTTACATAAAGTATCCAGCAAGCTTTTTCCATAGAAAGCCTGAAGTATCTTTTTCTCTGCCTGCTGAAAGCATTGTCCAGTGAAAGAAAAGAGAATAAAAAGACTACTAAGAGTATTTAAAACATTTAAATTGCCTGGATAAAGTATATTCTCTTTTCAAGTTTTCCGACCATGGATTTTAAATAAAGCTGCTAAGTAAAAACAGGAAAGCATTGAAATAACCACATAAATACCTTCTTTAGAGACACATACAAGTTTTGAGACTGAAGAAGAAAGGGAAAAGGGAGGGAAAAAATCTTCTCTCTGATTCTGAGCAAGGGCAAGTGTGACTCTTCCAGTCCTATAAGTCAGCTGCAGTTTGGTAACTTGCCATTGAAAATTTCCCCTCCAAATATGGGGACAAAAGGTTTTGATAAAAGGCTAAGATATTTTTATATATTACTGCCCAAAGGAGAGAGGCATCTCTCTCCTCTCAGAAACCAGGCTTGTCTTTCCACACAGTCCCAAGTATTTTCTATGTTTGCTCTTTGTTCCTTGGTGTTCGTCTCCAGGAACTATTTAGCCATTGCTTTCTCCATTGTCTTCATGTATACCTTGCTATCAGGGAGAAGGAGCGGTAAGATTTCCAGCACACTTTCATCACCTTCCATGGTTTGTGTTCTGCCCCTCCTATCTCTTTTGTTTTTATCTTAGTGTGGCACGTCACATGCAGCAGACACTGAACCAACCAACAGGAGAACAGCTGCATGTCTGTGCTCATCAACAGCTGGGCTTTTGTCTGCACATCAATACTCATTGCTATCACTGTCGTCTCAACCCTGGAGATCTCCAGTGTTCTTCTCCTGCTGTTTCTAGTAGTTCTTGGACTCCTAACCTAACAGCATTTTATAAGAAAGGATAAAATATGCTTTAGTGTTGAAAAAAATCAACACCATGTCCTACTAGTTTTCAACTAGTGCTGAAAAAAATCAACACCATATTTCAAGCTGACACGAGCGAGACAAACTGCATACAGCTGTAGTTCCTCCTCTGAGCTAGCTTTACAGGTTCCTTTTGCAATCAGTAGAAAGAAGTGGACTTATCTAAGATACAACTCACTGATTGTCTCTCCTAGGCACCAGACAGATCTCTTGGATGTCTGCCTTAAAGCAAGATAAACTGCTTCCTACAAGAGCCCATCTTTCTCTATCAACCAGCAAGAGAGCCCATACAACAAGCTTAGAAGCCAGAGTCTAAATGTCTTAATTTCCATTGGGATTTCCAGAGCTCCTATGCTTGTGGGGAACACCTCCATGTGAAGAGCACAGCTAAATATATAATTAGGGGCAACTTCAGTGATCTGAGGCTTGACATAATCTCTTATCATAAAACAGGGAGCAAGACTCCCAAGACAGCTTCCTACAGATCTCTTTCACTTTATTCTGAAATCAACGTCAGTGGTCAACAACAAAGACAAAATACTGGCCAGTGAGGAACTTGGGTCTGATCCAGTCTGCCAAGTCCAACACTAAATCCAAATAAATGTAACAAAAAAAGAATAAACATTTTCCTCTAGGATACTTTCCAAGGAGAAAAAGACAGATAGATAAATCTCAGAAAGGCTGATTCAGTCTCATTGAATTTCATTTGAAATTTATCACTTATTCCAGTATTACCATCATACAAATTCCTACAAAAGCTGAACATTTGTTTGATTCATTAGCACACAGTTTTGCATTCACCTTCCATGGGCTGGGTTGGGCTGAGTATGCAGAAATCAAATGCTTGCAGACTGCCAATTAGAAGGATTTATTGCATGCCTTTCAGGAAGAATCTAGACATAACTATCCCCAGGGAAATACTCACAAAGCACGTATTCCTCTTAAACATAGATGCCAATGGGTGGTAACAGACTGCTCAAGCTATCTATTTGTTAGTACACAAGAGCTGATTAAAAAGCTTTTTATTGATTTCTTGGGTGAAAATCTGTGATTACCTTCATAGCTACTGGTATTATGTGTAACAGCAAGATACCACTGTGGGGTAAAAACATATTTTGCTTTTGAGTTAAAGCAGTACCTAGTTCCAGTTAGGTTTACTTGGAAACCAGTTCCGCCTTATTAGGAAGTTCTAATGTTTTGATATTTATTTTCAACAGATTTTGAAAAACCCGAATTTAATTTTTTTTTTAAGAGGTAATGAAAAAAAAAGAAGAAATCCCTACAAATGACAAGAGCTCAGCCATGTGCTTACCTGTGACTGTATACAGAATCACCTCCCTGCTCAAAGCAGGTAAGTGGACAAACAATTCCCACAGTGCATGATTTTGCTCCTATTTTCTAATATGTTCCATCCTGTGCTTCAGAAATCTTAAAAAAGTTTCATAGAATTCAGTATGCTGTAAAAAAACCTATTCAAGCCAATAACACTTTTCAGCCTATCACTTTGCTTTTCTTGGGTGAGCTTTCAGTATATTTTTTAAACTTGATTTGTTGAATATAATCCTTATCGATGGAAGAAGCCAAAAAGGGAAAAGGCAGCCAGAGGTAAGATGAAACCTAAGGAAGGTATGAACTAGATAAAGAAATTTTCACACAGGCAGAAAACCACAAGACTATTGGGAGAAGCAAATAAAACAAATGGGTGTTAGGGGAAGTATTTGAAGAACACAGACAACTTCAGAGTGGGCTGTTTATTGTGACACTTTTTGTATGGATGGATCGTTGGCTAAGCTATAATAACAATTATCCTGTCCTTGTTTTGGGTGGTAGTGAAATCTTAAGTCACATTTCTCCTTTCTTCCAGATATACTGTAAAAATCTGAAATTATAGATCTTTAAAATGCATTAGGGGAAAGAAAAAATCTTGGCATCAATTGTTTTCATTTTCAGCACATTTCTAGCAGATTCAGAAATGTCACAGGATTTCATAAGCTGCCTCTCATTATTTCAGTCCTAGAAATGGTCTTACATCATCTTTCAACATTGTTTCTGAAATTTAATAACACAATGCACAGAAGCTGCAATTTAAGGGAGTTTACAATGAAAGTATCACAGATAGAAATCTTAATTAAAAACTTGCCCCACTGTAAGCCACTGAACATCAGAAAATGTTTAAAAACATATTCACATGAATTATATACCTGATCCTCCAGATTCTTCTGTGCCTGCAGTTTTCTGTATTTTTTATTACTGTTTTCTTATACTGCCTCTAGTTGCCTCCTGAAAAACAATCTGGAAATAAAAGCAGTGTGATTCACCTTTACCCACAAGACTTCAACCTCATGGTTTGAAGTGAAAATGATAAACATCAATGATTAGCCAGAAATACAACTTATTACATTGATCACAGAGAAGCTGGGGGTTTTCGTAAAATTTTGTGGTTTACATCCACTAACCTATTAGCAAGCTCTTCTGCACACTGCAATCTCCTCCTCAGACTCCAGCCACTAAAGCACCCCTGACGATACCCCAGATTCTGTTAAGACCCCCTCCCAATTTTCATCTTCCCCCCACATCGTTAGCTGGAAAATAAACCCAGTTTGCTCTGGCTTCCCTTGAGTTTCTGCATTTTGGCTCGTGCATGGGCTGTTCCCATTGAGCAAACTAGGCAAGAATCACTAAGAGTTGACTTGTCTGTACCCTTCTGTCTTAGGTGTCCCTTGTCATTCTAGCACCTGATTGTCATAAAACTTGTAGGAGGTTACTGTCTTTTAGATCTGTTGTATTTTGTTGAAATTAGCTAGTAAATTTAAAAGTTATTAGAGGGCTCAGGGAACTTCCAGCCCTACAATTTGGTCATAAAGAGCTTCTTTCCCTAAGACAACAGGCTTCCCCATGCCCATCACACTCTGAAACACACAAAAGTACTTAAATTAATTCAACACATTCAGCTTATGGAATTTCCAGATAGAAAGGAAAGATACTACATTCACAAAGTCCTAGCTTACTCTCAGCTCAAACCAGTAACTCTGGCACAGTAATATCTATGGTGGTGGTTTTGAACAGAGAGAGACCTTGCTTTACACAGAGGAATAATTGATAGAGGAGACACAAATTGATAAAGCATTCAGGCACTTGGAGTCCTTCATGTCAACGTTATGGAGACTGAGGAAGAAGTCAGAGTGTCTGCAAGATGTTTGCACACCAAAGCAAACTGTAAAGTTAAACTGAAAAGAGTGGAACACTGTCTACCATCAAATACAGCATGGGCTATCCATGCTGAATATGTATTACCAGCCTGCACATTTATTTGTGATTCCCAGCACCACCTACAATCCTCCTTTCCAGCCTACTGTTGGTTGATGGGGATGTTGCTTTCCATCTAGTTCAGTCCTGTGTGGCTTGGTAAGAGTCCAGGCTGATTTCTGCCGTGTCTTTAATCTTGTAGTACACCCTGAGATAAATTAAAGGGTTAATATCTTGTAGACAAACAGTCCCAACCACTCTTTTCATGGCAGTATGATTAATAAGAGGAGGACACAGGATTACTCAGGACATAGCTAATAAGTCTGAAAATGTGAAATGTTGACCAGAAAGAAAAGCAAAATGTGAGGAAATGTGAACTTTAAAATGAAACTTAATTGATCTCAAGAATGTCTGAAGAAGTTAGAGAGGAAAGGCAAAAAGGCATATTAAGAATCCAAGAGATGGAGACAGTCCCTTTCTGCTCCCACTCAGGCTTTTTCCTTTCAAATTTTTCAGTTTATCTTCTCTATTAAAATCTCTTACTCCCAGACTGTTGTTCAGAAATCTCATTAATCGAGATGTAGGAATATAACAATGAAGAGAGCAAATAGATTTTGATTCATAGATGTTTAAAGCTGCAAGAGATTGTTCACACTATTTATTTTGATGTCGCCTATAACAGAATCATTCGTCTGGATTTCATGCAGTAATTCTAGCAGTGGAAGGAAGAGAAAAATCTTATGCATAAATAAAGTGTTCTGAGATTCCTTATTCACACACACACACACATATACAAACTCAGAAATTAGCTATCCAGAATATTTAAAATAATTCAAACATCCAGAAAGGAAAAAAAAAAATAAATCAAAGTCAGTGAAGAATTGCCAGAAAAGGCTTCCAGTTCCTCTTTATGCATCATATGCCTCCAGCTAGGAGAGGGGTGTTTCAGAGAAAATGATCTTATTACCTATAGATAGGAATGTTTGTCACACTTCTGTTTTCTGGGAGCTCTGCCTGTTCACTGCGAATGTTAATTTAAACAACACAACGCCAAATGACAACAAAACTAGAAAAGATTGTCCTATTCCAATTTCTGAAACTTCCTTCTCTCTTTTCCTTCTCATAATTCTAGTTCCAGCATGAATGCCTGCCCACGCAAGTCTAGGATATTTTTTGTTTGTTTTCATTAGAGGCTGGAAAATTATCCCATCGTCAAAAAGAAAGAACACAAGAAGAAAACCATCAAGTGCCTCTCTAAACATACATCAAACAAACACAGACCCTGGGTGTCTCTGTGGTACCCTGGCAATGAAATTACAGTAGCTACAACAGGACAAAAACCTGCCTTCAAGACAGACATAAGGCAGGATTACTCACACCCAAACTGCTTTACAAGTCCTTATCAAAGTACCTTATTGAAATAGGAGTGGGAGATAAAACACAGTGGTACAGAGATGGAAGAACTTGTTTAGAAGAACACGAGCGACCAGGAAGGTCTCAAGCATTGGAACTCTTCAGCCACTGAAACCCCTCACTCTGCCAAAGTCTGTCCTGTTCTTCCTGTGAGACGCCCACAGGACTCTGCTCCTCCCGGGAAGAGTTTAAATTAGGCTGAGACATCTTTTTGCATCTCAGAAGGAAGGAAGCTTAATTCCAGACCTCTTCCTCTGGGAGACAACTAGGTAATACTCCCCACATCACAGTGAAATTTGGCCTGAGGGCCTGATTTACCAAGAAGTTGGGGCTTTTTTGTCTCCTTCCTTAATTTGAGTAAATTATTTTTACGTTGCTTGTCTTGCACAGAGAAGGAGGGGATGTTTTCTGTGAATTCTGCTGCTGAAGCTGAGTTCATAAATATCAAAGAAGAAAGAAATGCAGATGAATGGCAACAAGCAGTGAAAACGCTGAAGCAAGGAAGAGAAACAGGATAAGAAGGAGAAATGCTTGGGAGGATCATTTAAAAGCTGCAAAATAAAGTATTTGTTTTGCAGCAATGGAAACATCTGAAATGAGAAAGCAATTTGCAGGCTACTTGGTCTCGAAGCTCCAGCATGATCAAACAAATATGCCTAGAGAAAAAAAAAGATCAGGATCTTTTCATGTTGTTAAGATCCTCCTTTCCTAGCTTCCCTCCTCACTGCAGAATTAGTTGAGGAACTCACAATTTTACATTTTCCTTCAGTGGTTCAAATGGCAAACCCAGAACAGGAGACTGCTTGGTCTCAAACTCACGGGTCACTTTTCTCCCACTTACCCCACACTCCTGCAGACTGAAAATTGCCACTATGAAACAAAAGAGCTCTCTGCATCCCTCTCAACATATTATTTTGGGGTTGCATCTGAGGGGCTCCCCCGCCCTCATTGCTTTCCTTTCCCTACTTTCCAACATCCTCCCTTGCTTACAGTACAGGAACAAACACGAGTCACCTCCACAACAGGGAAGGTCACCACTCTCCAAGCAGGCAATGGAATTCATTGCAGTCAGGAGTGCCTTTATTTCACAGATGGAGGGTTCAGACAGCAAGTAAGGGCCCAAAGTTAAGCTTCCTGAGAGTACTCAGATGGAAATACACACAATCCCACTGGAGTTGTTACAGATTGTTGGTGAACATCAGAGCATTGTCAGAACTAAGCAAGATTTGATTAATTTAAGTGTCATAATGCTTAAAGCAATCCCTTTTCCTGATTCCAGCCATACAACAATGAAGGTGTCTCAGATGTTAATGCATCCTTTCCATCAAGGTAACTGCAGTTTCATCAGCAGTTGCCACTGCTTTCCCTGCAGACTACTCTGAGTCAACAGTGATTCCACAGCCTATTTAAAGGACTTTAGGGATCAGTTGGATTTTTGGGATGTTTGCAAAATTTATGTACTGTTATAAATATTTCTGGGAACTGATCCTGGTAATTCTTCTTCACCGTCACACACTGAGTGAAAGGCTTGGGCACCCACCTCTTGTTTCACAGCCTCAGTGACATTCAGTTTCCACACTGCATTCCAGTTCCTAGGACCTTCTTTGACCCAGCCCTAGCAGCCGTGCATACAGTGAGACAGTCTGGATTTTAGCGAACTTGTGAAAACATCAAAGGTGATGTGTTCCAGGTAAAACAGTCTATTTCCAATTCCTTCAGCTTCATGTATTTTAAAACCAGATTTTATATATAATTTCTGAACTTCAGTTGCATTATGGCATTGCCTTAATGACACAAAGTATCTTTGGATAACGTGTTCTGTAGTCCTACAGACATAGTAGGACCACATATTACAAGAGGATATGACAAGTTAAAGCTGGTTTTCAAAGGAACAGTAGTTTCAGAAGAATTGAAGGTCCCAGAGTTTCTTAAAATGGGAAAGACTTTAAAGCATTCCATATTAACATGACCAAAGTGTATTGTGCTGATGATCTATTAAACCTGAAGAAGTGCACCCTAATAAAACCTGAAATAATAGGATGAAAAAAGATGGAAAACAAACACAAGTAGTATTCTAAAATTATATGCTAAGCTAGAGCAACACACACTTGGATATAGTTTTATCAGGACAAGAGATGTAAGTGACATCAGCTCAAACACAAAATATCATGTTACTTCAATATATTCTGAAAATAGTTAGAAGTAAAATCAATTCATATTGCACCTCGATACATGCATCATTCTTTCAACAATACATATTTTTTGGTCTGTACTGTTACTACAAAGCATTGTTTAAAAATAAAGGCAATTTTGGTGTTGTTTGTGGTTTTGTGGGGTTTTTTTGAGTGGGCCAAAAGACAAGGCTTTGCATAGAGAAAAGAAAAATACATTTCAGTCATTTTGTAATCAGCTAATGCCCTGAGTCATGAACTTAAACTAACCCAATCTAGCAGATAAGCTAAAAATTTTATGGATGATCATAAAGTTAGCTGGTGTTTTTTAAAAGTGCAGCTACACTGTTTGATTCTGACCTCCAGCATAATCTAAGTGCTTTGTGAGGAAATATTTCTTTTCATTTGCTTGAAATTTATCCATGATTATCTTCATGTGATCTCACATCCTTTAATTATGCAAGAAGGTAAAAAGTCTAGGACAGGTTGGGTTTCTTTATATACCTTTTATATCTTCAGTGTTTCAATTAAAGCTAAGTTAGAATGTTTCTAATGCTAAGAAATCCAAAATTTTGCAAAATGTCAGGATGCAGTTTATTTTTCGTACATCAACATGCCTAATTTTCCCAAATCCTGCTTGTTAACATGATAAGAATAAGTGAGAGACTGCAATGTCATGTAAACACTTACTTGATTTTAAGGTTTTCTTCCTTGTAAGCATTGTTTGAAATAGACTCACATTTGTTTCAACAAGACTGATCTTACTTTATATGATGCAATAAAGTAAGGGTTTAGAAATATCTCCTTTTGGGAGAAGGACTCACTGAATGAGACACTGGAAAGTGAAAAATCAGAGAGCAGCCCCATCCAAGAGGCAGGAGGTTCACGGGAAATCAAGCACTGGTGTTAAGTTCAGGGACAGCCTGAACTTAAATATTTCTGGCTCAGATTTGCTGAAATCTTTGGGAAATGAATTCACTGCAGGTTCTTGCTGGCATGTCAACACTTAATCTCAGGTCAGCCACTCTTAGAAAACACCTGCTTCAGGCCTTGATAAATCCTACCCCTGCCAAAAGCAGACTAAATTGAGTATCCACGTTCTTAAGTTTACTTTTTCAGTTCTGCATAGGGCAAATCTAAGCAAGAGGGTATTACCTTGAAGGCAAAGGTGATTTTGGAGCTTATTTAGGGTTGGCATGGTCCCCAAAGAAAAATTTAGCAAGTAACTTTTACTAGTCACAATTTCACTCTCGCATTGGATGCACCTAAATCAAGCTGGCAACATATCAAAGTCAAAACACAACAAATTTTCTGGAGATTAAAAAAACAAACACTAAAAACACCCCATAAACAAACAGAAAAGGTACTCAGTGTAGAGTCTGATAAGTAAAATTTAGCACAGACTGTGCCAACATAGCACTCCATCCCTTCCAGCTGTCTTATCATAATTGCCTGTTCTGTTCCATGTATCTGTCCTTATGGTTATATTCCAGGTTTCAGGCAAGAGGTGCATGACTGAAGAAATATACTTCAGAAATAACATCTTCTTGACACTTTTCTTGAAGATCCCCAAATAATCTTTTTCAGTATTCCTATAATGGAATGACTGAAGGAGTTGGGCAAAAAGATTAAGATAAAGAACAACACTGAGGCAGGGAAACCTATATCAAATTATATGGTCATTTGCCAGGGTGGTGACACACATGTACCAAGATTTATCTGATTTTATATTGTTATCCCAGACAAGCTGCGGCCACTGTGGAGCCTACCACCCTTTGCTGTTTCCTGCTCTTAGCCAAGTTTTCCGAAGGTTTCTCAGACGGAACCTTCTCATGCCTTCCACCTACCTTCTCTGACACCCAATTAAAGTGCACTTGAGTGGAAAGAACCTAAGACAATTCCATTAGGCACCAGGATAAGAGGGAAACATCAGTTCCTGCGCAAAATGGGTTGCTACTTAATGACACACCAAAAGATTTTTACAGAAATTTAGTTGTTAGCATAAAAATGTGCTGCTTATTCAAGGCTAAAAATGCTCAAGGATTTTTGAGTCCATCGACAGAAATTTGCTCTAGATATTCAGAAACATTTAGTAAGGATTTTACTCAGTTATGGAAGCTGAAGTTACTGCCTTCCAATCAAGAGTTCTTCAATATTAGGTAGGTTTTTTTCCATCTGAACTACAGGTATCAGTTCTGAACACCAAAATTTTTAAAGCAGCCTAGAGATGGCTTCAAGCTATGCTGGTTGACATGAAAAATAAGCCCAGGTGGGAGAGAAAGAGGCATCAGAAAACCTGATGGTATAGTCAGTCTCAATTTCCTAATACCCATATAGAGTACTGAATAAATTTAGAGTATTAAATTAATACCCATTTGGAGTATTAGAGCCTCTAGGTATGTCAGAGATATCATGTGCATATGAAGGAAAATGACTTAGACTAAAACCACACCCTGAGACACACAACCATGTTATAAAATCCATCAACTTGAAAAGAAGAGATTCGAGCCAGAGATCAGTGTCCTTTGCCTTGAGGAATTTGGCTTGGTATGTTAAACATCATCTGGCTATGTCTATATAGAACTGTGGACAGAAAAAGGAGCTGGGCTAAAGATGGATGACTTTTATTATCTACAAAATTGAAGCCTTAAAGATGGTAGTTTTAGGGGATTTTTGTTTTTTTAAGAAAACCACTAGCAATTAAAATTTTTACTATTTGACAATCTCTGTAAATATATCAAAAATACTTATCAATAATGTCTAGTGAAGAGTAAACTTAAAAACTTGATTAAATGCCAACAGAGAGAAGGACGTGTTTAGGGACAACTACATTTTGGAGACAAAATTATCAGATCAGCCTAGGTATCATCCTAATTGTTATAAACTATTACGCAAATATCTTTGTCATTCAATAGCCTTGACTCTGTCATTACGGAGCCTAACACACTTCTAGAGTATTTGTTTTAATGGAGGTTTAAGGGTTGCTGATGAGCTGCTTGGCTTGCTAGGGGAAAGCAAAAAAACCCTATTGAATCTTCTTTAATTCCACTGCTACAGCATCCATGGGACAGGGCTTTGGAGGGAGCATGAAAACAGCCTGGGTGGGAAGGGGTGGCCTTGAGGGGTTATAGACAGAAATCCATTTTCACCTGCTTTCAGTTTAATCACCAACCTACTTAGTCTCCAGGGTTCCTCATGTATTTCAGAAATAGACTGTCTTACTTTCTCAATGCCTCTGATGACCATGACCTACAGAGTCAGATCCAAGTCAAGCTTGAGAATTGTGTCCATCACTCAAAGTGTCCACAACCACGTAGTAATAAAAGCACAGAAAAAAGCCATGTCTTAAACTGAGGGGGAAAAAAACCAAGATAGAAACCCCCCCCCCCAAAAAAAAACAAAACCAAAAACCAAAAAACAACAAGAAAAACACAAACAAAAAAACAAACAAACAAAAACAAAAACAAAAACAAACAAAACCCACAAAACAAAAACAAACACACCAAAACCAACCAGAAGCCATTTTTGCAACTCCTTGGAAGGCCTCAACTCTGATTGTTGAAGGCTTGTTAAAAAATAATTTTTGAGCATATTTCTCAAGGACCAACCCAGAGAGGAGACATTTTAACAAAATCTATTAGTGAACAATAATTCATGCTATCTATCATATTGTACCATTCATTCATGCATCATCTAACAAGATGACATTTAATACAAAATAAGAATGATGAAGGTCACAGGAATTTGCACAATTTATTATTGGTGTCAAGCCAGATTAGTTTAGCCAGTGCTTGACTAAAACTCGCCTAGGATGACTGTCTCTGAGTAAAAGGTTATTATCCGGTGGATATTTCCCTCTCATACTTGGATTTACACTGTGAGAACAGAACTGACTGTGGGAAGTTCTCCGAATCTCACTGGAAGAGGTTTATTCACACTCATGTCATGATTCTGTCCCTGCTTTCACTTACTTTTCCAGATCCCTACAGTCCCTCTTCTCAATAACCCATCTAAGGGCTCTGAGAAAATGCAGCAGCAATGCTATTCCATCTGGAAACTGACAGAGAAGCACCCTTGGGAGACAAGGGGGGTAAAAGAACACATGGTGTGCATGAGCAATGCCTTTTTGAACAGTACCTTTGAGAGATGACCTAAATCATCTTCTGCAGCAATGAATGACCCCTTTGAACACAAGTCAAAAATGATCCTACTTAATTAACCCATCTGATAGTTTCGGTATTTGCTCTTGAAGACACCAAACCATTTCAGTTCTTTGGTCAAGACAAATATGAAGTTGTAACAAATCCTGCTCTTTCTTGAAATACAACCCAAAACAATCACTAACATGGGTATAAATGCAGAAATTGTTCAGTGCTTTTCAGAAATCCAGTCAAAGTTTATTCTAAGATTCTTGCCACAGATTTGGAGTTTTTTAAAAATCTTTTTTTAAAATACTACATCTGTGCTCCTGTGAATGATTCAGACACTGTTCTCATCCACCTTTAATGAAGTCATCAGAGTTGCATCAGGGTTAATTAAACCCAAGAGGCACAAAACTTCAGTGTGGATTAAACAGGATGTCTCATAAGCCCTGGATATGAGAATGAATAATATTCAAATCTGATGAGCACCTATCATTCCCATATTATTCCTGAATGCATTGGTTATTCTAGTTCCCTCATTATATGACAAAATTTGTCCAACCAGACTTGACATCAATTTCTACTTAATTTGGAATCATATAAACATCATTTATATCATCCAGTGTGTAGTGCAGGGTTAAGCTACGCCTCTGGGTAACAAACAAATCTAGACTGAGTTTCCATGGATTCATCATGAACAAAGTAATGTTTTTGAAGAGGAAAGTAAAAAAAAAATCAACAACTCAAAAAGCCCTTTGTTCTGAGTAATTATCAGTCCTAATGCAACATTCCTGACTATGAAAATTAATGCTGTAAAAGCCCTAGAGAGAAACCTGTAGAAAAAAACTAATCCATCAGTACAGCTAGAGCTGGGAAAGGCTTTTTGCTTTTTTCTGAGACAACAATACTTTCTTCCAACGAAATTATTCAGATAGTCAAGCAAAAATTTTTCTACCTTCTTTTTGTAAATTTTCAGCTGAATCAATCCCTCAATCTAGCTTACTATGTAATCACACCAATATTAGATGCAGCACAGAGAGTGTGAGGGGAACAAGAGACCAAGACATCTCTTGGTGACACTTTTCCTGTGCAGGGTTGGGACCTTCAGCCATGCAAGGTCTGTGCTGCTGTACAGGGAACAATTACTCCTATAAAGCTGGTTTTGACTGACAGACTTCAGAATTACTTAGCTTTTCAAATGTTTTATTTCAATGTGGTCAAAATTCCTCAAAAATAGTAAGTTTCAATAAAATTTTAGAAGCAGTGCTAGCCTCTTCCACTACCACTTTAAAAGTCATTGTATGTTAAAAGCATTTTAAAGCCTCCTCTAAATGATTCTACAAGATAAAACACAAAACCTGTGCATTTAATGCAATGATCAGTTGCAATGTGAAAGCTTCTGCTTTTATGAGCAGAGAAGAGCAAGCCCCATGTAATTTTTACACTTTAGATTATTTTGGGGTTTTAACTTTGCCTGTTCTCACAGGTGACAGCAGTGTCCCATACCAGGCTTTGCCTGATAGATCACAGCAAACTTTGATTGCTTCTAACTTCACTAACTGTAAACACTTGGGCTGTATTTTCCCAACATTTGTCTCTGCCTCAGGCAAAACATATTGAGAAAGTATCAGTGAAGATATTCCAGTAATTTCCAAGAACAAACATACAATATAAAAAGAGATAAGGTTTTATTAAAGTGATACAAAACTATTTGGCATTGATCCTTCAAGAATCTTAAGTGTCTTTGTGCTTCTTTTTCCTCAACTTTGCTGCATGGGCAGTAGCTGAGAGCAGAACAGTGCCAAGGTAGTGATGGGAGAGGAGGGAGGAAGGAACAAAGTCTTACATCATCACAGCTGCTTTGGGAGGAATGGTCTGGCAAAGCCCATGGCACTGCTCACACAGACCACAGCCTCGGTTAAGTATCAGAACTTTGGGAAGTGATGTGCCTTTCCCTGTCTGTAAGGCAAAATGGATGAATCCAGCATTGTCCAAACTCCCCTTAGCCCAGCTTGGGATGTTTCTATTTGCATGGATATGATTTAATGGAGTTCCCTCCTCCTGCTCCACTTCACAAGCTGCAAGCAATCCCTGTGCTCTTCAAGAATGAATTACCAGGCTGGCTATTCCTGATCTCCTAAATTTCAGCTGAAATCACACACTATCAGACAAATAATCAGAACAGTGGGAGGATTTGGGAGCTTAAAACAAGACAGGTAAGACAAAGTGCTAATGAACAAAACATTGAGTTTTCAAATGCAGGTGTTTTTCCTCAGTGTATTGAAAATGAATGAAGCCAATTTTCAAGGATAAGAGCATTCTTTGAGCCATGTACCTGTAACTGGGCTTGAATTTGTACTTCCACTGCCTTTGGAGAGTTTCATTATTTTTTATAATATTCTAGCTGCCATTCAAATCTCAAACAAATAATGAATAATGTAAAATCAATTGCCTGGGAATAGGTTTCCTTATAAAAATCCAGTGAGTTGAGGTAATGTGGCTCAATTTTATTTTCTTTCCCTCATTCCAGTTTTTCAGGAATTACTTTTAATCTTCAGACTCCCAGGTAATTTATATACAGCAACCAACTTACAGATTTCATTTCATCAAACAGACTGATGAGAATGATAAATTTTTAGATTGCTGAAACATACAATCCTGACAGGTTTGAGATGCTGTGAATGGTTTCAGGAGTACCTCTTGGGGCAATATTACTTTTTATAGCTTCTTAGCTGTGAAAAATCCATACTCAAAGCATGTGGAAAGATAAAACACAGCTCATGGGTTAAGTTTGGATAATGACCTCTGATAGACATTTTACCAGCTCTGTGGATAGATGGTTGTTGATTTTCATATTTAAATGCAGTAATACATCTTTAATTACAATTGCAATCACTTCTAGTGAAGTAGGAGCTACACTGTATACTCCAACAAACTTCAAGTACGTTCACATAATTGCTCACATACTACGTATTTGAAAATTTGACACTTATGTTAAATTAAATACCATTTTATTTTTGTATCTTGGCATTGGTATCACTCATTTCTGTATGAAACCGAGGGATTTCTGTATGTCCTTGGTACTTCCAGTCTGCAAACAGGCCAAAGTCACATTTAAGAGCATGGTCTCAAAAATTTGGCATAAGCACCTTGCAGTGCAGGTCTTTCCTTTCCCAAGATAATGAGCAAAGAGTTAAAATTATAGGTTCTCCCTTCTTTTTTTTCTTTTTGTTAATATATAAAATGTGGTGATTTACCAACATTTCAAGCCTTTTAAAGACTACCAAATTATTCACAGTGAAGGTAAAAACCAAGTCACTTGGCAAATTTCTCTTGAGGTGTTTTCACCATTGCAGAAGCCACACTGCATGAAACCTTCATCTATATGCATTGTGAAAGTGCTTTTGAGCCTGAAAACTGGTCGAGGGAAAAAAGTGCAATGCCTCTCTAACGTCAAAGCCACAATCCCTTGAAAGCCATCAAACAAACCAAAAAAGTAAGGTTTTTTCATCAAGAACTATGGACATGTTGGCAAGGTACCCCAGAAATATCCTCAGAATCACGTCTCTACCAATTAGTTTCTACACCGATGTACAGCCAGGCCAGACCAGAAACTTGATGGAAATGTCTGGGGTTTCTTTTTGTTTCTTTTAATCAGTACTTTCCCCATGGAAATCAGATCTATTTAATACAAAAGAAAACAGAAAACACCTCCAATTTTCTTCCAGAGAAAGAAAAAGTAATAAACTAGAGATTTAGAGAGTTTCTGACCAGCATGAATTGTCATTGGCTTTGCAAGCTATTTCAGGTTGTAGAGATAAACACAATATTTAAGACACTTTGTGTCTAAAAATTCTTTGCTAGCAATATCCTCCCGAACTCATCCGGAATTGTGAGCTTTCGATTTTGTATCCTTTGAATTACTGGGTCATTGGAACAAACATCCCCACGAATATTCCTTTAAGGACTATTAAAATATTCACAAGTTTTAATCAATAAATTACATGACTTGGGTTTTTTTCAGTGACATACTCACATCAAGTGTCAAAAAGATTCTCTTGGTTAAATTTAAATGAGAAGTTTCTCCTGTCTGTAGAATACATGAAAACTAAATATCATTAATCTTTGATAGTATGGATACTAACAGTATATATAGTCCACAAAATTTGTGCAGCCTGAAGTTTGGGAGCTCCCAATTTAGATTAGCATTTTTTCATACCAGAAGTCAGAAACAAGTCACTTGCACAGCAAGAAAAAATATAAATAGCTCATGACACCTCTAATAAGTGTCAGGGATCAATAACACAAATGTACACTTTCTGGTTCACTGTCAGAAAGACACACCATCAGAAGTGCCTGCACTACAAGAATGAAAGAGAAGATATTCAAATTGAAGTTAAACTGAGTTGACTTAAGCTTCTGTATCAGCACTGTCCTGATCATCCTATTTGATGAGGTACACTAATATGATAGTAACACCTCTCATGGAATGCTAGCTCATCTGCAAGTTAGAAATCAATGAAAACTAAAAAAGGAAAAAAACTTACAGTATCAGAAAAGTATTTCCATGAAAAAGATCTGGAAAAGTCTCTTGACATATGAACTGAAATCTACACACAAGAGAATCTGATACTCAGTAGGAAGAACTCCGCCAGAAGGGAGAAGGATTTTGCTGGTTTGTAGTGTTGTGCTTAAGGTTTAATCAAGTAACCTCCCTAATTCCCCACCCTAACACACTGTTTTCATACTCACAAATGACTTGTGTGGTTTCCCACCTCCATGTAACATAACACTGGCACTACTTCAAAAATAAAGTGGTAATTCCCACAGATTAAGCCAAGAACTGAAGAGCCAAGGAGTTGCTTACATGGCCCCACTGGAACTCTCCAGGAGGGGTTGAAGGCACAAGTCACAGTCAAAGTGAGAGTAAGAGGTTTTTCTTTGTTGTTAATTTAGCTGAACAACCTCATTTTATCCAGGCAGAGTATTGTTATCCATGGGTCCAGTATTTAAAAGAAAAACGTTTTTTCTATAACCTGGTTGCTCAGAACCACAGAGAAATCCCCCATTTCTTTAAATAATCCAAGTTGGCTTGGAGGCTTCAAAGCATTTGAAGTCACAGTGCCCACTCTTGAGATACTAAATAATGCAGCACGAGAGGAGTTTCCACCACACAGTAAGGCAAAAAAGTAAAGACACTTTGAGCTGAAGGAGGCAATTAAGGTAGGGCTGCAAGGGGGCCCTCAGGACGAGTTTTGAATGTTTTCTGCAAAGTCGCCTTTCTGACTTTTCAAGGCCTGAAGGCATCAGAGGAATAGATGTAGCAGCCAGGCTTTCTGCTTATCATTGACAGCTCCTGGTGAGTAGCAAGTGCGTACAGATGGAGCCTAAGGAAAGCATTCTTCAAAGGTGCCCGACTGCAACTGAGGCAGCCAGGCACACCTTTACTGTTTGCAGTCCCTAAGGTGAGCATAAATTGCTTTTCAAGGGGGCTGGTTGGCCATTCCATTCTATGTTTCCCCCAGTGCTGGCTCAGTGCTGAGGCACTGGCAAAGTCAAGGCTGTGGGGCAAGAGCAGTGGGAACACGACTGGTAGGAAAAGGCCAGTACTTGAAATATTCTTGATCTGATCCTTTCCTTTCCCAAGTTACAAAAAGGACAGCCCTGCTACAGTGATGTTTTCAGCACTGGCAGTCAAAAACTACAGGTTTTCCTAGCTTCCCCCCAGTATGCTTTATTCATCCAGCTGTGCTGTCTTGGAGTATCTCCCATGGACTAGTTATGCAAGAGCAATCCTCACATCCTGGGATTTCTTAAAACTTCCTATTACAATACCTACTGGAAATGCCAACATATCATAAAACACAACAAACTTCAAGTCAGTTTGTATTTTGAGTGCAAGAACACGTTTCTACAGCACTGCCTGAAACTCAATTAAAGAGAAATACAGTAATGAGACCAAGACAAACTCGACTGTCACAGAGTAAGAATAAATCTATTGCCTCCTTGATTTTTCACATGCACACAGAGAGTGGGACTTTGGTTTAATCTCATTATTTCTGTTAGAATCATTGTTCACATATAGGTGAGCTGAGATTACCAGGCCGTAGGACCCGATTTGCATCCTGATTACCCTGAATCACGAGTCCATTCCCCAAATGCATGACAAGAGTTCAGATTGCATTTCCACATTGGAGAAGAAAAGGAGGGAGCGCGTAATTTGCAGGCCAGCATGCCAAGGCTCAAAAATCCATTATGCAAATCATCTAGGAAAACCTATTCAGCCTGCTCATCTTGTTTGTTTGTCAGCTTGAGCAAGGATCAGGAGAAATTCTTCACACTGTACAACTCAAGCTATCCTCTTGTTCCATGGCAACAATTTACACTGATGATACATTACACAAAGGAGGTGGAGGAGCAGAGGGTGCTGGAAACACCCACCTTTTTTCTCTCCTAGGCACAGCAAATGATTCCCAAGAAATTCTACAGCTCCGATTAAAATATCAGTTTCCAAAACACACAAGAGTGTACTGTGAAATTTCTATTATCTGACACTTTCCTAAGAAATGCAGCTTTTGCCTCTGAGAAGTAAACAGCTCAAGTCCAGCTTGAGTTCACCTGCCTGTTGGAGCCCCAGAAATAAACACAGCCCTACATTTGCTTTGTAGTGATGGATTTCAGCCTGTGTTTTTATAGGGTAAGGAACAGAATTACTTGCCATACCTTTGAAACAAATCAAGAATTAAAATAAAGCTATTGTCCATAAAAAGGATATTTAAGTCTTTGTTTATCGTATAGTGCCAATATGAGTACCACAAATCCTTGTAGATGGAGATAAAGAGCAAAACTTCACACTGGGGAGCCTACTGAAGAGCTGGCACTTTCTCACACCTCGTGCTTTCAAGTCAGAGAGTGCTCCATTAAGACTGAGTTCAGAACAGAAACACACTGTCCAGAAAAAAAAACGATGGGTGACAGGAATAGTGTAATTCCCCAAATTACACCAGCTGAAGATCTATTGACATGACAAAGACTGACAATTTGAGGAAGAAACTGTAAAACACAAAAAAAGATGTGTTTACATAGTTCTGGAAGAAGAGAATTCCAGGTTAGCTTAGTTTCTTGCATGAAAAGGAAAACAAGATTCTTGTAAAAGTGGCTTCCTACCAATGGTAAGAGCATTCCTATCCGTAAGCCACTAACTAAAGCACAGTCAAGACAATATAAAAAAATGTGAAATGTAGTAGCTCCCTGACCAGCCACAGGAGAGCTGCCAGTATCCCTCAGGGTTGTTTAACTGTTCATGTTCCCCGTGTGTGCCTTGTGACACTTGTGGGAATTGATCCTTTAAGATTTCTTTCATTATTTCTAACATGTTTTCTAACTCCCACTCTGTTTGGCTCAGGTTTGATATTTAATAACCTGAAAAACAAACACAGGTGGGCTTCCAGGCTGCCTCTCAACAGCTTCTGCTGACAAAGGGGAAACCAAAGAGAGCAGGATGGAGCTGACTTTGCAAAGCCTGGCGTTTTTATAACTGTTTCTACTTTTCAATTTGAAAGACAGGCTTGAGCTTCCTCTGGGGAGTAGGCATTTTGGGACAGTCTCAGAACTGTGCGCAGCCCCAGCACTGGGCTCCTGCCTGTGAACAGGGGCTCTGTTTTGCTCAGTGCTCTGGTTTTTCCCCAGTGTGTTCATTGATCACTATCTTTTTGATGATCTCGTTGCAGTCACCTACAAGGAATTTTTTCCCTGTTATTGTCCAACAAACCTTCAGTTTCTGCTCCCACACAGCTTCCCAAAAGTTAGAGTCTACTCCCAAATTTGTTTATCCTTTTGCTTACATGTTTTTCAAATTTCACACCGCATCACTGAAACTCATTCGGTGATAGTGCTCATTCTTATTTACAAATATTTTTCCATAGTCTTTACTTTTGTTCCATATTTTTCCATGCTGAGTCAAAATTAACATTACCATCCCATCTGGTGATTTCCAGATGCATTTAGAACCCTACTTTTCCTGGTATAAAAAAGAAACAAATCCAAAGCAGTCTTCATTATATATCATACACTTCTTGGAGAAAAAAAAATTATCCAAGTAAAAAATAGTGAATAAAGGGATATTTTTCCTGTTTTTTTGGGCTTTTGGGTTTGTTTGGTTTTTTTTTAATTTCCGTAGCAATTCTCAAAAGTTGAAAGCATTGTTTCCACCCCAAGATGGTGTTTCATAAAAACCAACAGTTATGTCCTGTTCAAACTTCTCAGCAGTCTTACTGTTTAGCTTCAAAACAAGAACAGGACCAGGATTGTACTACGGACACATACAAGAAGGTCAAGTAATTAATCTGGAAATCACTAGAAAAGACTTAATATTGAAGCACTTTAGCAAATCCTGGGTAATTTAAAAAAAAAAAAATCTTCATTCATCCAGAGTTTGTGTTCTATTTCCAAGGAAAAGAGTGAAAGCAAATTTTAAAAGTCTTTGCTCAGCTATATTAGTCCCATCCATAAAGCCTGTTGACAACTAGTCTGTGAGTAATTAGGAGACTTAAATACAAATTCTAGTAGAGCTGAAAACACCATTGATCTCATATTCTCTCCAAAGTGAACAGGAAGTGTCCTAGTGACAGCTGGTTTTTTTCATTGATGTACATATAACGCAGGAAATGGAGTTTTTTGATTGTTAGTACCCTGCAGAGTTTCGAGATCCCTGCCTAAGCTGTACTGTCCTCATTTAATTTGGCTACTCAGCCTGCAACTGGAGAGCTCACATCATGTCAAGACACCTCCCCAGTGTGCCTGCAGTCAAAATTAAGAATGCTCCATTAAGTACCATCATTAATATACATAAAGAGAGAGCACAAATAACTTCCCAATCCAGGTCTTCAACACTACAGTAAGGTGCAGAATGAGTCTACTTCAAATAGCTGCAAATAAGCATATATGAGAAAAAAGTGCCTGTAGTCAATTGTACCAACAGAATTAAGCAAAAAATACCAGCAAGTCGAGTAGAAAATTGGCTAGAAATTGGAAATCGAGTTGTAACAGGTAATTGTTTACGAAGGAGGCAAACGGGGTAGAAAGGATACTTCTTGTTTTCCATCTCTGTTATGTAGTTGAAGGAATAAGAATTCCTTCAGGAAATTCAAGAAATCTAATAAATACTGATACAGATTTGCCTAAACATTAGCATAAGAAGAGGTATTGGGCTCCAAATGCCATCCCAGCAGCACTTTGACACAGAAGTCTAGCAAATAGAATTTAGTACACCTAAGTGGACTTTGCATAATGAAAGTTAAATATTAATTCTAACCACAAAGTAAAGAGCAAATAATGCAGACAACAGATATTAAAAGGATTAATGAAGCGCAATAGATTGTTTCTCCCCAGCTGGATTGTAAGAGCAAAAAAATGGGAGAGCAAGGTGCTTGGCTGACCAGAAATCTTAGTTATCTTACACAATAAACAAAATAATCTATACTTGCCATACTAAACTCAGTTTTGGCTCATTACTTATAGGAAGGTATTTAGGGGAAAACAAACAAATAAAGAAAAAGGAGCATGCTGGGTATGTATTATTCTAGTCACTGTCAAATAAAAATTACCATGAACTTGTGTTTTTTCAGTCTGTTTCAAAAGACACATGAGAAAATGCTTAATAGTCTTCAGCAAAAAATACATATCTTTATCAGCAGGTTCATTATTTCCCTCAGAGGTGCTTATTTATGAAAGTTCCCGTAGGTTGAAGTAAAGCATATTCATTCCCCATAGTTCTCAAATAAACACGTCTGTGATTATTATTGATGGGAAGAATTATGTGACAGCAATGCAGAGCAGGGATCATAAACAAACAGTGAGACTCACCAAGCTGTGTACAGACACAAACACAAGCACTGGTGTTGCTAACAGCTGGTAAACATACAAATTTGGTGTTCTTGTCGTTTTGTGTGACATTAGGGTCAAGCATGTGAAACAGAGAATTGTGTAGCTTATTTGGAATCCCCATACATTACTTTTAATGCATCATTAAAAGGCTTCTGGCTAAGCCTGGAATACAATATTAATGTGGTGAGCCATTCTACTCATAATGGTGCATTGTCACTTTTAATAGCAACAAGACTAAATCCTAGAAAACATATTTTCACATTAACCTATTTTTCTTGTCAATCTACTTGCCTATGAATGGGCTATGCATGGGCTGTTCCTATCCCCTTTTTCCTTGTTTTTAAAACTGATGGTTAGAAAACTGCCTCCAGCAGAATGTGTTACTTCATTAAGACTGTGATTTTGGACTGAAAACCTGTGAATTTTAACAAAAAGTAAAAGTGCACCTCTTACTTCCCCCTCCACCCCCACGCCCCAATCTAGTGTCCTTTGTTAAAGCTCCAATTTACACACTGAAAAGTATTTTTTGAAAAAAGAGATCAATGTTTCCACCTATTCAATAATTTGGGTGCTAACTAGTCTTCGTTGACAAAGGTTTTGATTTAGTTTCCCTCAAATGATGATGATTTAGTCAATCTACTACAATAACAGTAATTTATAACATAATTTACAAAGGCTATATACCTGTCTCAAAATAAGGTCCAACCATAAAAAAAAAAACAAAAACAAACTTTCTAGAATATCCTAAAGCGTTCTGGTCTGCCAAAAATAGCCACAGATAGGAAGTGACAAGAAAACTGGAGTTGTGGTTCTCTGTCAGACAGAAGAACTCTTCTATCTAAGACTTCCTGCTATTTGGAGACAGTATGAAAGTCTTAACATTTCTCTCAAGAGGTGTTCATTCAGGAGCAGAGTTTAAGAGAAAATTTGCATGCTCTGGATTCAAGTACAGATTTGCTTCCTTATAAATGAGTCATTCCATGTCCTGTGTCACGGATATATCCTGGAAGATGAGCCAGGATATTTGTTTCCACTTAAAAAAGAATAAAAATAGCCTTGTGAAAAGAAGAGAAAAAAAATCTGCTGTCCAGTTCGAAATGAATGCCAGTAGTTCTTTACAAGACTAGCATAATTGATGGACCTGTACAGAACTCAGAACATGTGCTTTGTATTTTTGCTAATGAATGACTGAGCTAGTAATAGAAATTTTGATAGACAACGGTGAAAAAAAGTCCTATTCAACTGCAGATTGTATTTTTATCCAACACAATGCGGTTTTCATGACGCATTGCAACCCCAGGCATAGTATATCATCTGAACAACACAAATGTGATTACAACTCGGAGTCAAAGAATGACTCTAAGGACCACCCTTCAAATAGAAATGTATATTAAAAAATCAATTTCTTTGCATTAGTTGAACTTCTGGATTTTATCAATAGTTTGGTTACAGCCACTGGGCCAGACTTGCAGCTGATATAAATCAACATAGTCACTGGAACTCCTAAGTACATCGGAAGAATATTTGTGTCAGTCACAGTGAGCTGAGTAAAGGCTTTAGTAACACTCCAGCTGGTAGCCAGAGTTTCATTCCAAGAGAAAAGGAAAGAGAATCAAGTGTAATGGAGCATGAAAGCTGATCCAACACAGACTATGGAAAGCCACTGACCAAGGAGTTCGGACTAGATGATTGTGGGGGCAAACCTCATTAAGAAATTTGCTTATGAAAACTTACTTTACAGTCTAAAACTTAGGTGTTTACTTAAAATAAGCATCTGTAGATCCTTTGGTGTTAGAGACTAGTAGCAGACACATGATTCAGCTCACCAGGGGACCAATTCCTCTTCAAACACTATAGGCCAAGTTATGCACTTATTTTGGTCAGACGCCTAACTTTTAAAGGGATGAGCCTTGTGTGGTTTTTTGCAAGTAATACACTTGATCATCACCCCTTACATATCATTCATTACAAGCAATTAGAAAAAACCCACATGCTGGAAAGGACAAATTTTTTAATGTACACTGAGAAAATATGGACAGAAATTTCAAAGCATCATTCTTTGTATATTATTAAGAATTAAAAAAATAGAGAAACACTACACATTGAAATAGTCACAAATATGTCAAAAAGACAGCAAGCATCTAAATCATTTGTAGAAGTGTGCAGCATAGATAGGACAACATTTATATACCAACAAATGACACAGTAAAAATGCTAACAGCAAGAAACCTGAGCTGCAAGCTAACTGATCCTATTTCTGTAACTTAAACCAATTAAATATTTTGGGCATGAGACTGTCAAACAAATTTATCCAAGATATAATTAAATAGGTGATCAGGTCACAGAGTAAGCTCCTGCACAATCAAGATTCTGCACTCAGAAAAGGAGGAAGTCTCCCATGCAATCTTTTGCAAACTCAGTCTGATCTCTGTAAACATCTCCTTTATCCAGAACTTTTCTCCACATGAATAATAATCACCCTTTGTTTTTGCAGGCAGGTACATTGCAATGATTTTCTGTCTATCAAAGGTGCAGCAGGTCATAGTTTCTGCTTAGATTCTGCTATTACTGTGGGTGGGCAGCAACTTAATCAAGAAAGGACACCAGTGACAAAATTTCTATTCTGATATTAGGACAGCTGAGCACCTGTGTTTAGGAGACAATGTGGAAAGCAATGAGAGAAAACCCTGCCTGAATATTAGCAAACAAAATTCAGTTTACCTGCATAACCTGTGGAGGGCACGTGAGAAGCATTAAATAAGTCTGACTAAATGAACAGGCCATGTCAGATGCAAACGTTCACAAATATGTTATTAACTCCTTCCCTGCAGACTGCCTGAATACAAAGGTTGTGTGTTGCAAATGCAACTTCATGAAATCTCGTATTCATAGAGAAGCTTGATTTAATAACTATGGCCCATGCCCTCAAAGGCTTCGCTTACCCATATGAATTCTCCATCACTCATGTCAAGGTGAATTATGACCAAATGACAATTTTCCTATGCATTTCCAACACTTTAGGCTCGTGGTTTTTTAGATCCCACATGAATCAACCAGGCATAAAAATTAATCCTGGGTTCAGAGACTGGCAAATGTACCCATTTATTTAAAATTTGCTCACATGGATAGATTTATTTTTGCACAGGTCTCCTACAGGAAAGGATTAATCCAACCCTTCCCTGGAAAACTTCATTACACTCCTACATCACAAAACACCCTTTAAAACTCAGAGACAATGCTGAGCTGATGGGTTTGGCTCTTTCTGTATGCTGAGAAGATAAGGGATTATCTTAGAAAGCTTCTTAAATCTAAAAATATCTCTCAAAAACTTTTTACAATTAAAAAAAATGCTAACACACTCCTCAGAGACAGTTAATAAATAATTGTACGTTTGAAAAGCAGTAAGCGTTCAAGAAATTCCTTTGCATACTACCAGAAATATCTGCATTTTGTTAATAGCTTAACTCAAGAGAGGATGTAAATAGCTCATAAGCCTATTTTACATCTTCAAAGTAAAGCAAGTTTTCTTGCCAATGTTATCCATTCAATTTATTTTTCATCTACCACATTCCAACAATAAAAAACTAACGAAAAAGACCAACCTGTCCCTGCGAGGGAAGAAGGGGACAAACATATTTATGTAGTCTACTTTTAATTTTTTTCTTTCACCAGACAGCAAGGGCTAACCATACCCTAAAGGTCAATTTCTCTCTCTTCCAAAGGAGAATCAGACATTAGAGTATCCCATCTGGAGAATATCTTGTTCCCTTTCATTAGCTGGCTGAAATCATCGCATGTTCCTCAAGAGAGCTTTGACTTCAGATTTATGTATCTAATGGTGAATGCTCACAGAAGCTATGTGAAAATCATGCAGAAAATATCTCCTAGCAGAGTCCTTCAAGAAGCAGAAACTACAGGCAGTGAAAGACAATCTTTGCCTCTCTTCAATCACCAAAAATACATGAAGTCAATTAGAAATATAAAGCTCCCATAAAATTTTCTTTAGGGACAGAAATGGTCTAAATTGGTCATCTCTGAGCAGACTGACCAGAGTTTGACAGAGGGTGCAGATTTTAGGACAAAAGACTTCCTGAACAACACCATTCTTATTATGTCTTCCTTCACTGTATAGACTGTATGCAGAAAAAGTTGATCTCTTTTACACACACACTGAAGTCTAAATTTAAGCTCTCCAACAGAAAAAAAAATCTGTGTTTTAGATGTCTGGCCGTTATGTTCAATAGCCCAGCCTTTAGTATTACTTTTAGGAAAACCATCTGATGTTGCCTTTTGGACTTGAACTTTAAACAAAAAGATAGCTTCTGTTAAAGATAAACAAAAAGCACAGTGGTGGATCACAGTTTTTTTGGTAAGGCCAGATTCAAATTTTACCTTAGCTCTATGGGCTCAGCTATCTAAAATCACAAAATTGAATCCAAGCTTAAAGACTAATCTAATCCCCATTTTCAATGCTGATCTTAACATATTTTGAAGCTATGATTAGTTTTAATCATGAAATCAAGTTCTGGCATTCTCTAATTACATGGGCATCATTTACTCTCATCTTCTTTCTGCATCTATTAAACTGTTCTGCCACCAAAATAACTCTACTGCCTTAAGAGGTGTTCATCTACCTAGGCAACACCCTGCTGACTATTTAGTAGAACTCATCTGAGACACATGAATCAAAGGTCTTCATTTCAACATGTTCAAACTCTAGGACATAGCTTTGTAACCCTATTTACCCTGTTTATGTGTTGATGGTAGTTCATCAAAACTGAGCTGTAAGTAGAGCATGCAGCGCGCATAGATCAAGATTTTTGGGAAGCTGAGTCCATGGGAACAAATCCTTGCTCTTTAAACTGAGTCTGCACAAAGATAGCTGGAACCTCTGGATGCCTACGCAGAATTCAAGCTCAAGGGTTTCAGCAGCTGTGTCTGCCTCAGGCACAGCTGACTTCATTGGCTGGCATACTGCAGCAATAGCTTTGGATTCCGTCTTCCTGTGCCAACTCTTAGCAGCTTTTAAAGCCCTGATGATCACGACTCCAAGACCTTCGTGTAAGCCCTAAACTGTTCTAAAGTTTAAAGGGGGCTAATTTTCAGAGACAGTCTATCCTTCAGTAATTATTAAATGGTGTTTGACTCCTTACTGCAAAGACTAAAATTGAATGTGATGATCTAACAAGATAAAGGGCATCATCTGGATTCTTACATATGTATTTATAACACCGAACCTACGCATCATCATTAAATAGTCTTGCAAATATCATTGAAGAACTGAGTTGCAAACAGTAAAGAATGACTGATTTCAGCTGCTTCCTCTCCTAGTGAAATTTCTGGGTTTCACGGATTGTATAGTCACCGTAAATGATGAATTCCTACCATGCCTGCTGGGCATTGTGAGAAAACAGCAAAGAGATAAGCAACTGTAACTATGCAAATCTTCCCTGCTTTATTTTTTGCTAAGGTGAACAACAATGCAGCTGCACCAGGGTTTATAGCATGAAGTATAAAAAGGGAAATGCCTGTGGTAAGCAACCATGATGAAAGGAGAAAAAAGGAAAAAGAGCTTCATAACCTTATATGTTATGTGCATAAAAGCATTTTAAAGACATTTCATCTCTCTTCCAAAAAGAGCTTGTGCAATTGTAATCTAAAGTTTTCAAACTTACTTCTAAGAAACTGCAATATCTGGCTTCTCCACAGTTTTCTCCAATTCAAAGCTGATATTTAAAAGCCAATTTCTGACCTTTGTTGTTATTTCCACTGACTCCCGTTTCACCCATTGATAGCCATGAGAAATGTGGGATAAAATTCCATGTCAGTAGAGCTATTGAAAAAGTCTATTGGTTTAAATAAAGAAAAGCTTAATTTGTAGAATTAACTATTTGGTATCATCTCTAAACTTCACTGCTAACTTCACTTTCATAGTGTGAAAGAAATCTTGTTCTTTTCTTTAAGGGTGTGCATTCCCACAGCCTGCTTCCAGACTGAGCCTTGCCTCATATCCTCGCTCACCCGAATGCCACTCCAAGAGGAACCACTGACTCCTGATCTCTTTCATGGGAACCCCAACAGGTTTTCATTGCTGACCAGTTTCTCAGAAAAGAAAATCCCCATTCCGGATGACTTCCTTACAAACACCTTCTCACGTGCTTTGAGCTTTGTGGAGAAATTACAGTTACCAGAAAGACGGTGCAGGAATCCGCAAACCAAAAATGTTTCTTATCAGAACACTAATGAGGAAATTGGTAGGTGATAACCTCAACCAAAATTACTAACCTACTCCCACAACTGTCACTCGTCCCAAAATTTATCAAGCATTAATCATATTGTCTTCCTTTACCAAGAAATTTGAGGTGGGTTGTTTCAGTTCTACCACCCAGCCCCTTGAGAAGGATCTTTTAGAACTCCAGGTATTTGGTAAGCTCCAGGCCTAACACCCTTTCACAGGTATTAGATCACTGAAGAAGGAATTTAAAGAGGCACAGGCTTCAGCTATCAGTGCAAGAAACCCCTGTGTATTACCATTCTAAGCAACAGACTCACTCTGAAACCCTTCACGAGGCTTAACACAACTTTCAAAGCAGAAAAGACTCGTGCCTTCATCCAGTGCCCCTACAAGTGTTTGGATAGGCATTGAGATATTGCAGTATCTTAACTGGTAAACAGCAAACAAACTTTTTTTATGGCATCACAGGACACATGAGGAAGTCACCTCCAAACGTTGTGATACTACTTTGCCCTTAGTCCACTCATGCAGAGAGCAAACGTTCAGCAGCTTCCAAAAGCTCACAGGCTCCAGGCTCAGTAAATCTCATTTCAGAGCAAAAGCACTTATAGCATCTTGAAGCTGCTGCCACCAACTGAAAGAACTAAAATAATTTATTGAGAAGAATGCAGCAACACCCCCAGCACACAGCAGCAAGGCCACACTTCCTTACCTAAGCACAATCTCCTCCCTCCTGCCCTCCCTACTCCCTTAGTTCAAGGACTTACAGGGAGAAAGCTGCAGCCTGAAAATGGTGGGTTTTTTCCCCATCACCAGTAACATCAAAATCTGAACACTAGATGCTATAAATCAGTGGTACTGTTGTGGCTTTGAAACTGCCCTGAATTACAGAAGTGGAGGATCTAGCAACACACACACTATATTTTCAACCCTTCATATGATCTAGCAAAGAAAGAAAATTTAATTTTCACAGCACACCTGAGAACAAGACTGTAAGTAAGCAATCTGCTTAAATTAAAGCTACACACTATATGCAATATTGTTTACCGATTCAAAGATTAACAAAGTTACACTAAATTTGAGCTCTGCAGATAGCAAAGCACATTAAAGGGAGTCCTTTTATTCCACTGGTATTCTCTAAGGTACCTTTGTGCCTATAAATCAGGTTTGGATTCACACAGAACATTTAGCAGACTTATGCATGATGCACTGAAACAGAAGTAAGATATAATTAAGCACTGACATGACAGCTAACAAATGTGTTTCTGAGCAGTTTTCGCATGCCTCATGTGGCATTATGAGGCACCTAAGCCAAAAGCTCAGGGTACATTAACTACCAGAGAGGGGCCATAATTCTCACCAACTGTGCAACCTGCCACATTTCCTTGCTATTCTAAAAGGCAATTTGCAAATTAAAAAAAAGAAATAGAGAAAAAAACCCAAAAAAGGTAAGACAATCAAACCTGCGTAGCATGAACAAAAGCGTGACAATCACAATAGCCTATAGCAAAGTTTCCCAAATTCCACAGCTATCCAAGAATAAACCATACAGTAAACACCAAGGATGGATAATGAAGTCTGAGATCCAGTGTTAGGTTTCCTTTCAGCCAAAATGCTCAGTGTAAATGCTAGACTGTAGGTAGCAGAGTGCTATAACATAACCTATGATGGAGTTATGGAAAAAACTTAAAAATAATCAGCAGTACAGCACTCTGTAGTTTATTTGGAATGAGTTCTTCCACTAAGTTTGCTCATGTGCTGAGGCAGATGAACGCTTCTCAGCCTGAATCACAGTTGTGCTGAGAAAAATCCACAGTGATGCCATAGCTCCGGAATATTTCATTTCTTGGCAGTGTATGACAGTAGCACTAGTCACTTAAATTCAACACTACCAGCTACTTAAATTCAGCAGCAACTGCTAATGATTTAGCATCTACTGGCAGTTTGTCCCCCCTAGCCAGTAAGCAGGGCTGCAAAGGTCTACAGGCACCATCTTGCTGATTAGCAGTGATTAACAGTGATTAGCCTGTTTGATCCAGGATTTATACACAGCACAGGCTGTGCTGGAAATCAATCTCCGTATCTGGGATTTAGATCTGAGCTGCTGGGGAGGATGTCCCTGCCTAGCTGGTTGCAAAAGCAGGCAGCACGCCAACAGGGACAGCAGGCAGAAAAACCTTCTCATTCCCAGTACCAGCCGACTCCTCCTCAGCAAGTCGTGCCAGCAGGGACACCCCAACATGCCCAAGTGTGGAGCTAGACAGGGCAGTGTAAGCCAGAAAAGTCCTACTCAGGGCCTTTTCAGAGCCTGCTCTCTGAAGAGAGAGCTGTGTAAAGCCACGGGGCCTTACACCGTGAATCAGCTGCCACACAATGTATCGGGGGCAGTGCACACATATCTCAGCTATAAGCAATTACACTGGCCAGGCGGGTTAACCCCTTAATCTCTCTAGATACGCTCGGGAACCAGCAGAGACAGATCACCTGCTGCATTCCTTCCACAGAGATCAGCCCTGTAAATTCCATGCACAAAGTCTGCTGTCTCAAATATTCCCGGCTCCCAAACTTCACTGCTTACCAATCCTTAAATAGTGTTTTGAGTAACCTTGGGCTCTTTCATGGATGGGCATGAGTGGGGAAAGAACTCTGACTTAGAAATTGAGTCAAGTGATGGCTGCTGAGGAACAAGGCTGAAGTTTTCCTTACTGGCTTCCAAAAGCAAAATAATTAAACACGGTGGGGTGAAGAGAATAAATCAGAAGTGGTTTTACTTTTGTTGAACTGACCTCAAAAACTGGCACCACTACCTCCATTTGGAACAGGACACTCTTTTCATCTAGCAACATTTTTATCTAAAGATACTGTTTTGATGCTTTTTCGAGAATTATAACACTCTAGTATATTTTTCATTTGAAAGTTTATGTTTTATTATTTGGTAAGAAACATGTTGAGGGTTAGGGGGTTTTAAAATATATTTATATTGTTTTTAAATTTAATCTACATCACACCATAGAATTTGGACAACTTGTTCTTAAATTGCCAATTAACTGAGAAAACAGCCATTTCCACAGTTGTGTTCCACAACAACCCAAGAGGGAAGCAAGGTGCCTCCATTATCCCAGCTTTTGAATGCTTCTGAGACAGAGAACAGTCTGAATTTGAGAAGCAGGGACTCTTTGGTGTGTAAACCCAGAGATGAGTTCACCCCTCTAGCTTTTCTCTCCTGGGAAGCACTCACTCCTCTTCTCCACAGTTTTATGCAGTGATTGATTCCATTAGAAAAACAAACAAAACCCACAAAATAAAACATCCAAAACCATAAACATACAAACAACCCTGCCCCTCAAAAAGCTCAATGCTCCCAACCACAAACCCCAAACAGATAAAAAATCCCGCACAAAATGGTCAGATCACAATAGTCCTGATACTGTTACCAATGTCAAATTTGGTTGGAATTGGGTAACAAGTTCAGAAGTTATTAGGCAGAACTGACAGGTGCATGCAAAGACATGAACTCAAACTTCATTTTCTCAATTGCACTTGTTATTGATAACACCAGTAATAATAAAAAAGAAGAAAAGCCTGCATATCAGGCACTAGAATTTAGCATTCCCACTCTCAGCCAAAAAACACTTATCACTAGACTACAACATTATAGCAATTTTTCTTCAGTTTATGACTTCCATCTGACACACTGTTTAGGAGCTTTCCCCCTGCTTTGCCTGTATTATTTTTGTTTCTGGTTTTACACAAGTTTTGGGAGATTGAATCAAGTAGGAGGGAGTAGACTGAAGGAACTAGAAAAGGAGGACAAAAAGAAATACCCTTTTTTTAGCAAACCCTTGTGGAAATTTTGAACATGGGATAAATTTTGAGTAGATCATAGGTTCCAGAACCCAGACTGTGAAGTACCTGGCCACAACAAGCACGGCAGAAACCCAGCTCCTCTGCAACAGGTCTTGTTACAGGAAGAGATGCAGAATTCAGGGTCCATACCCTTAGTAAGGTTGCTGATAAAAGGCAGTAGGGAGCTGTTAATCTCAAATAATAGTATAAAACATACCTGTACACTGAGGGAGCTAATATATGCCTTTGTATGAAGGACTGAGATTCATAAGGAATCAGCCTTACTGTATGAAAGAGCACGCAGCAGTACACCACCACAAACCTGGTGAAAGGGCATTCAACACCACAGAAAACACACAGTCAAATGAAAGACCTCATTGCCTTGTTTTTCTAGGATGCTTTAGCACAGGGTCAAGGAGCATGTCTGCACAAATGTGTGATTGTTCTCCAGGGACCAGGAGTCCAGGCGTGTTCACTCACGCTCTTTCTGCTGCAGTTAAGAAAAATAAAGCAATCTGCTGGATTGTCTTAATAAAAAAGGAAAATAAATTAAAAAGCACAGACCATTTTAACTAAGCCCGTCATTTATATCACTGGGGGTAGGAGACGTGACCAGCCAACTAGAAATAATCCAGCTGGTTGGAAGCAAGCAGCAAAATGTTCATCCCATTTCTTTTGCTACCTGCTACATAATAAAGAGGGGAAGAAATAAAAAGGGGGGAAAAAAAGCACACATCTAGTTCTGAACAGTTTGATCCAAATCCTAGTATCCTACTAAAGCTACAATGGTTCATTTTGGCTTGGAATTAAAGCAAAAGTAATCCTTGCCATTAGGGGGGCGGGGTGGTGGCAGCAAGACAGAGAACAATAAAAACAAAATAGACTGTTTTCCCCCTTCATGCATGTCGTATTTTGTTCTGGCTCCCAACCCTGTCACCAGTCTTGCTGAATTCATCACTGCACAGACTCTCACGTCTGGTTGGATCACCAAAGTGGCTGGTCAGTCCCATGCATCCAGGTCATGCATTTTTCCTGATGCACTGAAGTCCCTGATTAGTCACGAACACTCACCTCATCAGCCCAAGAATTCCTCAATCGTAGTCAGGATCCAAAAACATTCTACATTGTAGCAGAGACAGAGTCTGAAAGATGTAAAGAATTCTGTCCCTGCTGTGTATCTTTCAAAATAGTTGTTCTCCCATGGTGCCTTGTATGTTTCTACACTAGGTGGAGGCACTTTGACAAAAAAGCAATTACTGATTTTCTTAACTTCCTGCTGATTCTTGTTTATTAATAACAACCAGTCTTCCCCCTCTAGTTATCAATTATTACCTCCAACCTAAAAGAGAAAAAAAAATTTACCAGGTCTGCTGTGCCATTGCTCAGAACTTTAAAAAAATTTCTTACGTTATAAAGGATCACATGGAGCCTATTGTGCATAGAGTTGAAGTTAACTGCTATTCACCATGACTCTGGGAATCCCAACAGCTTGATTAGAAAAACGCATTTCTAGAAAGGTAGTAGGAAACATTTTTCCACCTATTTTTCACTTTTTCCTCCTTTTTGAAGAAAACAAACACAATAACATTTTGAAACATCATGCTGTTTTCAACATATTTATATTTAAAAAACCCCTATACAACTGAAGTATTACTTTAATTTTGTTAAAATGAAACATGTTGAAAGAATAATTCATGCATTTTAATCCACAATTAGTGTCTTCCACTTGTAGTTTTTTTAAGGCTAAAAATGTTTAAAATAAAAACATTTTATTTGACATAAAGATTAATCCTTTTTTCAATGAGATTTTAGAAATGCCACAAGTAAAAATAATGAACAAATAAACCACACAAACATCTTGAGCTGAAACTTCACTGAAATCAATAATACTTGACATAAATCGATTTGGAACCAGTACATTTAATATATTTCTCATAATTGATATGATTCAGAGTATTCTTAAGCACAAACTTAAAGATCTATATAAATATATAGAACTACTATCTGTCGCAAAAAATACTATTTTAGAGGGGAAAAAGTAAAACTTCAGAGAAATGGCTCCTGATTCAATACCTGACATTCAAATGCCCCATGCTTTTAATATTCCCTCGCCAGTTACTGAGACTCCGTACACACAGTCTGAAAACACATGAAAAAAATCACCACATAACATTCCTAAAGCTCAGCCAAAAAATAGAAAAGTTTCAATAGCCTGCATTTGTTGATTCATTTCCTCCCAGAGTCCCAACAGAGAACATCCATTGATTAACGCCAGTGTGCCTAAAGATTTGGGGACCAAGGGAGTCCATTGGTGGGACCATCCCTATGGATACGAATCCTCCAGGCTGGAGGGACAGAAAAGGCCTCTCCCAGGATGCTTTGTTTCATTATGTAAATGTACCCCAGTTCTGCTTCCACGGTTGGTCAGTTGGCCTTCCTGCCCCCTTATACCTTATCTGTCTTTGCCCTAGAAAATTCTCCCTTCCCCGCTCTCCCATTGGCCCTTGTTCCTTTGCCACTCCCTCAGAATTTCCCCTTCCGCTCCAATATCCCAGTCCCGCCGATGTACTGCCCCCATGCCCTCAGATTATTGATCCCTGATGCTTTCCCCGCCCCTGTATATAATCCTAGACCCTCCATAGTTCTCTGTCTTTCATCAGTGGAAACCTTCATCCACGTGGCTGAATAAACCTCTCCCGTGGAACTCTATATGGAGGCTCTTCCTGTCTTTTTACCGTCGATCTGTTGAAGAAGCTATCCGGTGTGCGTGTGTGTGAGTGCCGTGGCTTTGCAGAGCGGCTTTCTGCTGGACACCCTTTTGGAAGGTTGTGGCACCCCACCAGAACGCCTGCCGTGACAATCTGTGACATTCTGTAGTTGGGGAATCAGATTCAGAGACGTAACAACTCATGGAAGAACTCAAGGAGGAAAGAGAATATGCAATTCAGGCCATATATTTCTATTTTCCTCTTCTTTTACCATGAGGAAGTTTTCCCCTTTTGGGGTCATTGTTAGAAGTGTCAGCACACTCACAGAAATATTAGTAAATTCTTTACAATACTTTTTTTTTTTTTTTTTTTTTAAGTCAAGTTAGTACTTAGTCTGCTTTCAAAGAACATAAGTGAAAGCGGTATGGTTACAGAAGCTTTATAAATAAGAGAATACATCTCTCTGGACTTTCCTCTGATGTCTCCACGGACTGTAGGACTAGAAACAGTGAGCATGGTGTAATCCAAATGTTTTTCAGGGTGAAAAAGAGGAAAAGGGACATTGGCATTGTGTGACATCATCTCGTTCCATAAAGCGGCACAGAAACTCTGAGCAGTAATCTCTGCTTAGATTAAGTTTGGCTATGGTCTCACACTTGTAGCTTCTCCAACATTGCTGGGGCTTTTAAGTTCTTCAGATCAAACAAGTTTCTTGACAGTGATAAAGCTCCCTGATTAATTATTTGCATATGAATTGGCAAAGTACTTAATGTGAAGAGTAATTTTAAAAATGCAACTGAAAAAAAACCTCTGACCATTGTGTCTTGAAGTAATTCAGAATCTAAAAATTTTGCTGACGTCTCTGCTTTCTCTCAGTCGGCCAGTAATGAAGACACAATTTTCTTCATTGCTATCAGACCCTTTGCATTCTGATCAGTGACTAAAAGGTCTCCTCTTCCCCCTCTATCCTGCCATATTTGTTATCTCCCATAGCCAGAGCTGATGAAGTACCTTCAAGGATTGAACCGATGACCTTCCTCTCCACACAGAGACACACTGCTGTCTGATCACCTGTTTCTGAAATAAATGCTCTTTGATTTGCAGCTTCACTTTTCCAAATATTTTTCAAACTTTATTAATATGCTGCCTATTGAAATGTTGTTCAGGTTATCCTAAGGTTTTGATTTTTTTTTCCTGCTATACAAAATGTTTTTGCAGGATCTGTTAAACTAATGTGGGAGGTGACGGATACTTTGGAATAACATGTTCCTGTTTTTCATGATATTAACTTTAGAAACGACAGAGAGGAGACAAACAAACAAAAAACAACCACCTCACCACATCTTTCCCCAGAATAAATGTATGAAAAAACAAGGACATCCGTCTAGTTTCTCACAGGTTTTCAGAGTGTGTAAATCCCAGCATCCCTTTGTCCACGTTGTTAACTGAACTGTGGATATCAATCAGGTCTCTCTCATTCTTATGGCGGGGAAATAACAGGGAGGTATGGCACAGATGTGTCCAAGTCCACCCTGCACCAACCAGAGGGATGAAGTACTCTGAGAAATGTTGACTCTTTCCTTCATTCTCAAAGTGATTAGGTAAAGAAAAGTGAAAACTCAACAGTTTCTGGTTTGAATACTACTTTACAAAAGTTAGAACATTTCATTTGTGGCCAAGAATGATTTGTGTCTTCTTAACACTACATATTACTCTATGCAGGTCTGCTAGTTTAGATCTCTCAGTGTAAATGAAGGCCAGAACATTCTTCACGGAGAGCTGCTGTAACTGCTTTGTGTAGAAAATTGGCTCACAGGACTAAACACTGGCAAAAAGCCTAAAACAATACCTGTCCATGGATAAAATCTATTAGAGTGTAAAAGAATTATAGGTGAGAGCAAAGCAAGGATCAGTGGTGCAGAGTGAGCTGCTTTAAGATGAATATATATGAAGCTTTCATAAGAGAGCTGAAAAGCTCATATTGCAGAGAACGTGAGGAATGCAGCAATGAAACACTTTAAAGGAAATGTTTGCTCAAGGGCACCACAGGATTGACGAAATGATCAAAATAAACAGGTGAAGTCAGATTCTTCTCATGTTTTTCTTAGAACTGTTTTCATATTCCACCGGAAAGACTCTTCACCATCAAGAGTTTAAAAAAAAATTAAAATAACAGGAAGACAACAGCACACCACTGGAAGTAGAGGAAAGTTTAGAGTAAAAGATCTTTTGAAAAATTCTTAATCAATACAGTGGAAGTATTCTGTTATACCAGATTATGATATCTCTATATAAACAGAGAAAAATATTGTCCCCTCAAATTACCCCAGAATAACATTACTAAACTCTTAGAAGCATCAAAGAAAAAGAGAGAGAATAAAAAGAGTGAAGAGAACTCTCCATCCAATTTCTTCTGTGCTTCTTAAGAGTTTGGGAAATAAAATTACACAAGTCGTTGCTCGGAACTGCGGAACACTCCTGTCATTGAGGGAAGCTGTTTATGTGCACACTCTGCAGTGGACACCTCTGCCCGCCCTCTCTGGCATTTCAAGCAAAGAGCTGTGCACTTGCAGCTCAAAATGAAAGTCTGTTTTCTAATCCTAGCCATTTGGAATTGGGGTGGGAGGTGGTGGGAGGAATTAATTGAAAACCTGAACGAGCTGGTGACACCTATGTAAATTAATCAGAAAGACTGATGTTTAATTTGCACACAAGGAAGTCTTGACACTTGTGAGAGATTCCCAGTGCAATCAGCAGACAGCTTGTCCCTTCTTTCAAATGAAACTTACAGATCATCCTACCTACAGTTGTTTGGATACAGACAGGTTGATGAACTCTTCCAAAAGACTGGACTGGAGGCAATTTTCATTCAAGGATTAAAAGAACCCATAAGATATCAAATGTTCTTGAAAATTGTCAAAATTAATACTGTGATTGCTGGTGCAGAAGACTCAAGCCCACCAGTGGCAATATAAACTGCCAATATAAACCAGACCCAGGTAAACTGACAACTGATAACAAGAACTCAAACCAGGGAAAAGAGCTTTAAGTGCTGCTTTATTTGCACAATTTAAATTACTGAGTAATATCAATAACTAATTTGTAGTCCAGATACCATGATGTCCAGGGAAATACAACTGCCAGAAATGTAGTACAAATTATTAATCTACATGTACTGGGAGTCTGTCTGCTGAAGAAAACTAATGAAGACTCACTTTGTGTAAAAGGCTGCTATTGAAATCAGTATTTCTTTGTGACTCAGCAGCTTGAAAAATATCTGATTAGTATCAAATCAGACAGGATAGCTCATGAAGCTGGTCTTGCCTACTCTCTTGCTGATTCATGGCATGTTTTGGATAACTTCCTGCAAACATGTCTTCCCAAACATGGAGAAACCACCTTTTTTTGTAATATTATATACACTTGTTGAATGATTAAAATGCCCCTTGCATAATGACATTAGTGCCAGGTAGCTGATCATTCTACCAACATGATGAGGAGTGTTAACAGAACAACAGCTAAATAAATCAAGCTGACATGTTGCCCTGCTTCTGTACTGATTTCAAAGTGATGTTGTCACACATCACTGGGTAAAAAAAAATCCAAACAAAGAACAATACACTCCTACATCAGTCAAATATTGTGACACAAACTGGAACAAGTCATAGAATTGAAAGCTAACATCAATCATGAGGACTTTCATTCTGGCCATTGCAAATACAATGGAATAAAAAAGAACCCACATGATTTCTCTCAAAAAGCAATTGTCATAATATTAACTTATATTTCCTGGATTTTTAAATTGTTTTTAATCTCAATCATTTTTATGGGGAGCTTATATGTATTCCCAATACCATATGTGTTGATTGACTACTTGCTTCCCTAAAGTAATAATAATGAAATATAACAGTAATAATAAAAT
>VZRQ01005699.1:508237-718446 GCA_013397975.1 Machaerirhynchus nigripectus
AATATATATATATAAAGATGCATCTCCATAACTGAACCCCTGTTTTAATGGATTTTTTTTGTTGTCTTTAGAACTAAGCCTTTCTTCAAAATAATCTTGTTTATTCCTAGTCAGTCTTAGAATGTAAGAGCTATTGTACAATAATAAATAAATAAGATGTAAAATGAGGAGGATTAAGAGGCTACACTCATACTTTGCATGAAGGCTTAGGATTTTGAAAATATACAAGCAGATTTTTTGCCTGAGGATGTATTACACATCTCTGAAGAAAGTTAGCCAAGTTTTACCTTAAAATTTGCCTAGGAACATAATATTTAATTGAATCCATATATTCAACCATCAACCAGTCTTATTATTTAGTAAATTGAGAATAAAGGAGAATAAATGTTTATGTGATGAAGAAATTGGGTTTTAACCCAAGGATTGGACAGATTCTTCACAGATAGTCATTATATCTAATAATTTGTTCACAATGACAGGTTGTAAATTGTGGGATGTAATTAGAAGCACATGTGAAAAGAAAACACGAAAATCCAGAGAGATGAGCATTTGTTCACATCATTGGGGCACAACTACGCAGCAGAGAAGGTAACAGAGGGCAACAGTGCTAGGAGGGCTTAAATGACAAAAGCAATAAGCATGAAACTTCCCAGAAATATGAACACATTTTTCATGGAAAAAAGCCGGGGAGATTATTAAACAGCAGGGTGAAAAGAGAGACTTACAGAAAGTGCTGGTGTTTACAGCAGGCTGAGCATAACGGGGGGAAATGTCTCAGTCACTTGAAATGAGAGCAGTAGGGATTAAGTCAGCAGCGAGTTTGATAGATGTATCAGTGGGGCTTTGATCAAACATGAATTGAGATTCAGCAATAAGCAGACAGATTTTGGCATCCCTGCTGGTTAAACAGTACTCACATAGGAGAGTAACTGACTGCAGTCAGTGACACTGCATGTGTAATACAAATGTACATACGACCAATGCCAAGGGACTTGTTCTTAAGGACACTACAGCCCTGTGTGCAGCCAGAATGCCTGGTTCATTCCCAGATTAGGAGATAAATTAAGGTGTAATTTTGTGTGTTTATGTAGAGAAAACACTTTTTAATCTGGTCCTTGAATTAGAGGCATCATAGAGGTTCTATGGTGCTCTCAATGCTCAGTAACCACAGCGAGGATTGGCCCCTTCCCACTATCCCACTATATTACTATATAGTAAATCCCTATTAGTTTACCTTCTGGATTCTCACTCGGAGCCTTACCCACAGCTGCTGGCAGTGAACTCCCTAAGATGTAGAGTCCCCCATATGAGCATTCACCCCTCTTCTCTCGTGCTGTGTAATCATGGCAGGGCGATTCGTGAGCCTTAAAGGACAAGCTTTGATGTGTTAATGCTACAATACATATGCAAGTGAGCTCAGAAACATCTACCATGAAAAATCCCTGTTAAATATCCATGCTGGCAGAAACAGGCCCAGAGTATAGGCACTCTGCTTGTGCAGCGAGTTCCCCTAACCTCTTCTCAATATTTTTGCATCCCAATTTCATCATTTTTTATCCCCACAACTTTTGAGACTTTTTTTCAATCATAACAAAAATGTTCCCTCTCTGCCTGCCAGGAAAATGTATTTTCATCCTTCTTTGGGAAAAAAATACTATTTTTCTTTAAGAACATCAGCAATGAAAAAAAAAAAAAAAAAAAAAAAAAAAAAACGATCCTACAAATCATCTGAGACTTACTGACACATCTCATGGACTGACTGCAATGAAATCTTTGAAGGTCACCACAGGATTAATATAGATGAATTAAAATTGGTAATAGCAATGTAAAAATGGATTGAGATACTGGGCAGGGAGATGGAGGGAAAGGATGAAGATCTTAATTATTTTTCAGTCTGAGGAAAAAAGAAATGCTGGACATGATGTATAACAATATTATTTTTAGACAGGAGAGAAAATTGGTTTGTTTTAGGAGTTTAAACAGCTTGAATAAAATAAATTTTTGAGCATGCACAGTGTACAGACCTTTCACCTGGTTTAAGGAAGAGGTGTGACTGTATTAGCAAGTGTTTGGAGCGGTCTGGGGTAGGGATAGGGTACCAGCCTTTCCCCATCTCTTCTTTGGGGTTTGTTGGGCAGTTTTCTACAAACATGGCAGAAGCTAAAGATCTCACAGTAACACATTTCTGAAAGGACCATTAAACCAGCCAAGACCACATGGATGTCCTTGGTGGCCTTACAGAAGAGATGTCACCATGCAAATATAGCCTTCAGATGGCATCAAATTCACACTGAAACTGTGCTTTGAGACCCAAATTCCAACAAAAACAGAATCCTCTGGGCTCAGTTGCTAGAGCCAGGAGTCTTCTGGTGAAATAAATTCATTGAATCTTAGCAGACCTACTGCTGTTCATTGAGAAAAGAGAACTGGTAAGTACCAGCTCGTGTAATGTTACCTGAAAATTGCATCTGATGCCTCTTATTCAGAGAGGGATTAATAAATGATGAGGTGAAAAATCCAGATGACTATATTTTTATCCACTTCTGCCTGGTTTTTCATATTAATATTAGGAATTGACTGCAAAATTTTGTATTAATCACATTTTTCTAAAAAGGTATGACATGTCTTTGACTTCTAAAATAAAACCAAGACTCCTTTAATTCAAGCACTTCTTTTTAAAGTACCCCATAATCTGTGAAAATAGCTATTCTTCAAACCTCTTATTTGCAGAGTACATTTTAATTCCTAAACTCTTAATATCAGCCACATTTCTGTCACTGTAACCATAGAGCAGGCTTGCAATATAACTGCTATTCCAGTGAGATGCCCCAGCCTGGGTGAGGGTGCTGCTGAATCGCAGTATCATGGATAAGAGGAAGATGGAAAAAACTGAAAACATCTGCTGTGATCCCAAAACAAAAAGCAGCTGAATCAGGAACTGAGGCAGTGTCTCAGTGACAAGATGGTCCCTCAGCCGGACCTTATTGTCCATGATAAATTCCACTTTTCTGGTTGCTGTTGTCATAGGGGCCAGGCAGAGCCCAGAGGATAACCAGCCAATTTGGGCATTTAGGAAAGGCACAACAGGCCATGAGCTACAGGAAAAGGTGAAGAGTGTTTCTTTCTGTAGGGAAGAGAAGTTCTGTGTAGGAAAGGATTAGTCTGTTATCAGCATGGCTGTTGCTGGGTTTGTTCTTGTTTTGCCAAAATGTACATACCGTGCATTTAGGACACCTTTGCCAACCTCTCAGCCTCAGACCTCCCAACCTTGTCATAGACAAGATCATCCAAAAAAATAATTCCTCTGCTGTAACAGCATCATTTCTGTGTTTCTCGCTTTTTTTTTAATCTCCTGCTCCAGGTTTCTTAGGGGGAAAACATTACATTTAGTTCTGGACACCCCTGAGGGCAGACATACGATGTGTGTATCTGGATGGTCATCCCAGGTGCTCCCTCAACTGAATGATATACTGGGGAGTTCAGTGCATAATTTGAGCGATTCATACATGACCCTTATTTTAAAATACTTCTTATTTTTACTGGTTCCCAGAGTGCCATCTGCTTTCCAAGCCGTGGGCTTGCTTTGATTAGTTAATTTTTTTTAGCATGATAGTGAGACACCAATCTATATTTGTGTGACTTCTTGGTTGGATTATTGACAGTTTCCTTTGCTTGTCTAGTTTTAATTATGTAACCAAGCCACATTCAAGGTTTCACTCATTCCAAATTTGCCTGTTGCCACATTTCCCCAGTTTTGTATGCGTTGTACAGAATTCTATTAAACACTCCATTGATTTTAAAATCCCTAGGTTAGCATTTAAAAGTTTATGTGCTATAGCTTGCTGGGACTCGACAGAATTATAAGATCATGAATTTATCTTTTTATATTCTCCTCTGTTTTCATTTCAATCCAGAGTCTCTTACTATCAATCTAATTCGTTTGCATTTTATACCTAATCTTCAGAAATCACCCTCAAAAGCTGCTGAGAAAAGTGAGTCCAGATAAAAGGTGAATTTAGTTTTCTTTTCAAATACAGATGCTCATACACGAAGCTTGTAGGAATGGAAGTTGTCCCCGCAAAAGCAATGGAGGTGGTTGAGTTCTCTACCAAAACAGATGCCCAAATACCTTCACCAGCCCACAGTGGAAACAAATGCTACTGAACGAGATCTCAATAGTTATTAATCACTATGTCCATTAAAACTGGCAGCCAGGTTCTTTTGCACCATATCCACAAAGGAGCAGACTTCAGGTGTGTAAAGAATGGGGCATCACAAGCTTTGTGTCCCACATCACACCCAGTCCCTCTGCACGATGTCTCATAACGAGCATGCAGAACAGAACTGGCACCGTGAGCAAATGGTGAGATGACAGAATTGGCACCAAGCACCAAGGGCACTGATGAGCCTTTAGGGCAGCACACTTCTCAGTCACAGCTTTAAATGGTGGTGTTTGGCTTTCTCCATGACCTGCCAATTTCCCATTTCTTTTCCCTTCTCACACTGGGAGTAATGCTTGGGGTTCTACAGGTTGGTAGAAAAGAAATTTCAGCTCCATTCTGAGTGCCTTCAGCATGTGCTCTCTGTTGGCTGAAACAGTGCCCCAGGTCTTCAGGAATAAAACTGCATTGGTGATGTGTCCAAACCAAAGATGAAAAACAGGACAGTGATTAGGAGAATGTATGATTGTTTTTCTGTCCCTTTCTACTACCAGTGCCCAGTGTCACACTGATGTTATGGGTGTGATGCAAGAAGCAAAATAAATTTAAAGATTTCAAGATAAGCAAGGAAGTAAATAAAAATTGGAAATCAATATGAAAAGAGAACAATTCGTCATGCAGAAAAAATATCCTAAATGGTTCAGCTAGGAAGAAACACTTAAAAAAAGCCCCGTTGTCTCAGGAGTCAAGGTGTGAAGGGAGTAACAGGATAAGGAAAAAAATAAAAAGATATTGAGAGGTAGTTTCCATCTTATAAATAAAAAATATGGATATTTGCTTAAAGTTAATATCAGATGTGCAAAAGTTGGAGACAAAGTATTAAAAAGATCATGAATAATGTGTGTAAATACTTATTCAGAGTTGCATAAAGCATGTGTGGGAGTAATTCTATGAACTCTCAGGTCCAAGTAGGAGATTTCAATGAGACTCAAAACTCCAAACCTAATCAAATTAGGAGCACCATGGAAAGAACAGACTGAAGAGATGCCACTTTTTCAAAGGTGAGTATATCACATAATTCTGTACAGTTGCCATGGGGAGGGATGAAGAAGAGGATACTGTATCAGTAAATTAAGCCAATTTTAGGCATGTATTAGAGGCATAGGGGTCCCAACCAACTCAGGGATGGATATATTGCAGCATCAAACATGTAAGCACACAGCTCTGAAGAGTTCCAGGTCAAAAGGTAAAACAGCAGGTGATAGGGTTCAGGCTAACAAAAAGCACTGGCTGTTTTGGCACAAAGCATTTGTGAATAATCCATCATCAAACGGCCACCACATACTGTCCACTACCTACCACACCTGGATTTCTAAAAAAGGGTTTCCTCTTGTTAAACAAGGAAAAAAAACCACAAAACAAAACAACAACAAAAAAAAACCAATCAAACAAAAAAAAACCCAAACCCAAACAGACAAGGAAGGGACAAGATGGGAGTAAGAGAGGAAGGTAAAATTTTAGTCTAACGAAAAAAAGAAAGTAATTATTTTCTTTCCAGATTTTTAAAAATGAAAAACAAAACAGAACAAAATTCAATAATTGCCTTCATATAAAATTGTCATCAAATTTATTTCAGTATTTCAAAGCAAAGTGAGGTGTACTGTTGCATTTGGAAGGTGTTCAATAGAAAATTTTCAACCGCTAAATACCCAAATTATTTTTCATATTAAAATATTTTTGCTGAAGATGATATTTATTAATCATTTATTCTTCTAAAAATAAAGTTTTTAAATTTGGGATACTACACCCTCAAATTTTGGCAATTAAAAAGGACAGCCTGATGTCTATATACAAGCACTGGCTTCAGGCAGTCTATTGGGCAATCTAATATAAAACAAATGGCATATTTGATGCATTTCAAAGAGAAGGAACTGTTATGCTAAGAACTGAGACATAGGCCACCAAGGCACAAGTGAATGGCATAGATGAAGTTGCACACTGTGAAGGTTAAGCAGCATATAGGTTTGCTGAGTTCCGGCATCTAACTTTCAGGCTACACATTCTGTAAACCATGAATGAAATATTTTATAGGAGGTAGTGATTAGAAATTATGGGTTTAGAAGTTAACTTCATTTCACTAAGTGGAAATTTGTGTTTAAAACATCACTTTACCTTAAAAACTGATGCTGACGAGAGAGTCTTAAATGATAAAGCTTGTCCCCTTCATTTATAAGAAGCAAAATACTTTCAGTTTACAAGGATTGGTCTGAAAACTCAAAAAAATAGAACAAGAAAATCAAAATTACATTATTCTCCCAGGAAAAGAAGGGTTTTCTATTCAACTCTTGAAAACATCCCAGTATTAAAGGAACTATGAAATTAACATGCTGTTTCATGTCTCATCAGTGACTGTAAAATTCAGTAAAAGACCTTGTTCCTACAGATTGCATTTTCAAGGCAAAAAGAAAAGCACTGCAAATCTTATTTCTAGTGTTACCATGAACCAATTTTAAGGATCTGACTGTGCTAGTAGTATAGCAAATAATTATTAGACCATCTCTGAAGATCTGGGTGGTTTTTTCGACAGGTTCCCTTCTGCTCTTTCTATTTTTAATTAAAAAATATTTTATTCCAGTTAATAAAGCAGTATTTCAGAAATACAGTATTTCAGAAAGACAGCTCCTTCCATGGATTTCTCCAAAATTCTCCAAAACGCACCTTCAGGAGACCCTGAGGATCCCTGCTCTTTGCACATATTCTCTGGGTTCCCACCAGAGCTACCTGCCACACCATGACATCCTGCAGCTGTAAACTAAAAATAGCTTTAAGAGTATTATTCCATAATTTTGGATACCAAGTAGGGTAGACAGAGGGGGAGAGGTCACTGCTCTCCTCAGTCAGAGCCTTGTTTTGACAGCCAGCCAGTAAATCCTACAGGACTTCTCATCATGCAAAAAACTGCTAATGGTACCAAAGCCTGGATAAGCCTTATATAATTTCAAGAATCCCACCAGCACCACAACAGCTCAGCTACCAGCGATACACATCCATCAGAACAGAAATTACCCTGGATTTGGAGAGTGCAGTAGGATTTCACCATACAAAAGCCCACAAAGACAGAACTGTTGCAGAATACTTCAAGACCCCTGTTGCACAAAGCAGATAAACACATCTCCAAATCGAAGCACCAAGATAGTTCCTTGCAGTGAGTGAGGTGGTTAGGAGACTTCTGAGCTTTTCTGCTTAAGGCACCACTGCTGGAAGATTTAGGGGGGTATCATAGTTAGTTTGTTGAAAAGGAAAATATATCTCTTAATGTCATTAGCTTCTGCATCTTCTGCTTCTGGTGGTGAAGTTATGGGATGGACATGTTCCTCCCTCAAAATTTTGAAAGCTGATAATATGCTCAGCAGAAGATTGTAAAGCGTTCAATAAAAACTTCGTGTTCATGGCTACCAAAGTTCCAAGACCCATAAGATAGATTTATTAGGGACAGTTTCATTATCTAATTACTACACCAAGTAATTGTACATCTTCAATAGTCAGGAACAATTGAATTTTTTTTCAGGTGTCCCCCCACCTGATATCTCCAGCATTACCAAAACCTGTGGTGCACATTCAAAGCTTATTTATTTATGCATATGGCTTGCATGTCTCAAGGCTAGATACATAAATTTTTAGGAGTTGACATGCTCTTCAGGGAAAAAAGTTCCCCTTCTGAATTATTCTATTCACTCTTCAGCTATCCACTGCTACCCCTTGTTTATCTGCTCATTACTGTGACTGAAAATGAGTTTGTCAGAAGAAATACAATTTAAAGAATGAGAACATGAACATAGAGGGCATCTTGATAACTCAGCAAATATGCAAGCTTTTTTTTTAACCCAGAGATAAACCTTTTTCTCCTAGCATTCCTTTAAAAAGGGACATTCTTCAAAGCTTTTGTGGAAAAAACCATCAGAATAAATTTTACACAAATGCTCTATAAGCTGCTTTGCCTTGCTGTACACAGGCTTTGCCTTCTCTGTAAAGAAAAAAAGATCATCAGGATGATCACTGTGAAAAGGTTGAGTATTTTACACTTTTAACCTGAAGTGGGGGTCAAATAATTCATTACTCGGGAAAATGCCTAAGTCCAATCACAAATTCTAACAAATCAAAACCTCGCGAATCTCCATTGATCTTAGTGTGCATATGTTTGGTGGGGAAGGGGGAATGACACAGAAGATCATGCTCTGCCTTAAATTATGCTGAATTGCACCCAGGAACAGATGGAAGTGTGTTTAATCTGTTCATGGCACGCAGCTCCATTAAGCAGTCAGCGCCACCATCTCCTTCCTCAGATGAAATTTGCAAGTGATCTTCAGACAGAAACCAAAAAATCACCTCTCCCCAATTTGGTGACCAACATATTACAAAACAAGATACTTTTTCTTGCTCCTAGTTTGCATTATGTTCTGCAGCTCTTGTCCCTGTCAAGATCAGCTTGTCCCTTCGGTAAAACCAGGAGATTCCCATGTAACAATACACTGATTAAAGAGAATCCATCTATTTCACAGCAACCCCTGGATGCCTGCATTTATTCCAATGACTCATCTGTTTGCAAAAATTTTGTTACCTTCATGTTAAGTGGATTACGTGTGTCAGCAGCCTGTCTGCTGGCACTATCCTCGGGCTATCAGCCAAGAAAGTGATAGTCTTTCTAACTGGTTTAATTCCCTTTCCCATAGCCACTTGTGTCGCAAGAGGGAAGGTCTGGATGAGTACCATGAAAAAATAAGTGCTTTGCAATTTGAAAGTTTGCAGTGACCTGTGTTTCTGAAGCTGTTAGAGACCAGACCTATTCTTAGGACAGATAACCCCAAATCTGTCAACTAGACAGATCCTCATCTCTAAACCAAGTGATCCAAGGCCTGGTACTGGCTGAGATGGGCTCACTTCCACACCTGACTGGTAATTTCTGTTTTCCAGAAATTTACAAGTAACAAATCCAAATGAGAATGGCTTCAAAAAAGGGCTGGTGGCCCTGACTCTGTCAGCCTGAGTTGAATTTGAGTGCATGAAGTCTGTCTGAGGTTTTTTTGGCCTTTGTGTTTGTTTATCTTTCTACATTTCTGCTGCCAATTTCACGCCTGACCAGACAAACTCACAGAAGTTTTTTGTTGCAAGGTAAGGCAAGTCAATAAACAGACAAGTTAAGAGGAAAACACATTCTAAATGATACTTTCTTTTCCTCTGGCTTCATTATCCCAGTGCTCCCCTCAGCTCCCAGACTCTGCTGACTGTGATGTTGCTTGTCTCACAAATAGACTGTAAAATCCTTTAGGCTAGGACCTTCCTTTCCCTCGTTTTCTAAAACCATTAGCCAGACCCGCAGCACTACATAAAAGCAAAGAAATAAAGATGATTATGGATGATAATAATGACTAAAAATTCATATCCTCTGAAGACACGAGACATGGAGATAATCACAGCTTCCCAGTTTGACTCAGAAGGGATGAGAAGAAGATGTAGCAATACAGAAAAGCTAGGCAGAGAGTCAAGAACGGGGAAAGAGCAACAATAACAACAAAAAGAAAAACAAAGCCGAGTTCAAGGAATCCCTGGAGAACTCCAGCTTTTGAAGTCCCTTGCATGCACTCCCAGTGAGGAGCCCGTGACAGCTGCTGCCGTGTGTTTGATACCCTCCCGGCTCCAGTTCTGTCATTTACCAGGCTCTGCTGTCATCAGCCGGCACAGAAATAGAGCGTGTGTTACCCCAGGTCCCATCCCCGTTCCTCACAAAGTCAAAGCCTATTCGTAGATCAGAGCTGTTTCAAATACGATAGAAAGAAACAGACACGCTGTCAAAGTAGGATTCTGGGCTTTTCCCCTTGCTTTGCTGATGTTGTAGGAATTGGGCTTCAGATAAAAAACACTTTTCGTTAAGAAAATGAAGAAAAAAATTCAACTTAAAGTGCAGATTCTGCAACTTGGAGATATTAAGTGAATTTTTTTATTTTTACTAAGTTTCTCAGGTTTTAAAATGGACAAAAAAGGTTTTAGAAATGAAAAATTGCACTATAAGATTTTGTAAATGTCTTTATGTCTTGTCTGTATTGGACTGACTGTTAACAGATAAAGAATTATATTTTCACTGTAATTGTTTTTCTCATCTTCTCACATCTCAGTGGTTGGCTTCTGTTTTATACAGAATGTGGTAAGTTTTTGGACTCTATTTTTGTTACCTGTATAGATATGTTCGTCCTCCTTCCTCTTCCATTCCACTTTTAAATCTCAAACAGTGATTAAAAAAAAAAAAAAAGAGAAGAGATTGCTGGAGTGGAGTTTTGTTTCTTCTGTTTTTCCCCCAAAACCAGGAATTGTCCTGTGAGTCAGAAATACCCCCGGAAGGCAAATGTTAGGTTTGCATACCTTGAAGAAAGACAAAATGTGTATCCTCTTTTCCATCCACCAATGAATTTCTGAGCCACCAACCACTAACACTGACATTTTCCTATAAATGTTTTATTTGTACCTAAATGCTCGTCATAGTTGAGATTTTCTGTTTTATTATGTTCTTGTCAAATCTGCTTCACATTTAGCAGTCACACATGTCCAGAAATTCTCAATTTAAGGGAACAATTGCCTTTCCAGTACAATTAGAATACCAAAATTAGAGATTTGGCAGTCACAAACAAAATTCAAACAGTCTAATTCCTGCTACAAGTTCTGAAAAACATCCTCTCTAAAACCAAGACGTTTTCATTGCATTAAATATGTTAGCAAAGCTCTAGTATTTTAAGACTTTGGTTTGTAGGTTGTTAAGAAATATGCCTACCTATATAAGCAAACCCAGTGGTATAAATCAAGCAAGTGCAACATTAACCAAAGTGGGAACTTAAACTGAGCATTGAACACATAGGAAAGGACAATTTCCAGGCAAAACAAATAACTCTTTAAAATATTTTTCTGTGTATAACCAAAGAATCATGAGAGTAATAAAAAACCAACAAAGTATCTACAGGGCTTATGTCCCCAGAAAAATACATCTCACATAGTCCAATTTCTTTTGTTATTACAAAAGCAGTTGTTATTAAACAATTGCAATCTGATTTTATGTTTTCAAGAGGAGTACTTATGTGCAAAGATAGTGTGCTGCAGAACTCTTGTTAGCTTTGCTGAATTGTGCATGCAGAATACATAATTGCTGGAAGTGAAACAGAATTCCTAAACCAAACAGGTGGGAAAGAGATGGAAAGAGAAGGGAGGGAGAAAAAAGATTAAAGTATCCTTAAACCTATATGAAAAGCCTGTACACAAATATATAAACATGTAATGCTCTTGGCTGTGACAAAGTTTTGGGTTGCTAAAGGCAGATTTAGGAAAAAAACCTTCTTAGTAAAATATCCACCTTCTCCTCTTAGCAGAAAACAAATTCTGATATTCTATATTACGCTGCTGTTTTTTAATCAGGTATTCACAGAGATATTCTACAAAATTTGCCAGAATGAAGATCTTTTGATTTGTTGGATTTGTATTTCTTTTCTTCTCATTCTTTATTTACCTTTATTTACCTTATAGTTCTTTATTTACCTTTAATTTCTGCCCAGGATTCTGATTTCTAATTCTCAATCAGGGCAGAGACTCCTGCGAAGGAAATGTTTATGAGAGAGAGGATAATAGCCTTCCCATCCAAAACTTACCTTTTTTTGGTTTTTCTCCTATTTATTTTTTTCTATCCAGACTCTTACAGATTCTTAAACATCACGTGTTTTTTTTCTAACATTCCTACTGTTAATCAGTGTGTACTGCCTCAGGGCTACCAACCTACCAGTCTTGTCCTCCTCTGTACTGCTCTTTCCACCCTTTTCTGAATTGGAAAGGAAACACTAGTGGATCAGATAACCTTGAGAAGGACAGATTCTGCCCCATAAAGAGAGAAACAGACACATTATATCATGGGCAGTCATTAAGAGACATTGGAAAAATATATTTCACCTTGTCCCATTGAGACTAAGGAACTCACTAGAGACAGACAAACACCAGACCCTTGGTTATTCCGGAATGGATTCCTATTTTATCATTAAAATAGGTTTGGGGTTTTTTTAAGTCCATGCCATAATTGTAAATGGAAAGGGAAAAAACATTTAGTCTTCTCCTTCTAAGATGACTGATTTTGCTAGTTTGAGGACTTTGTTTACCATTGTCTCCCTTCATGGACTCTAAGGGAGAATGAGAGATTTTCCCTCATAGGCTCTGGCTGGAGAAGTTTGTTCACTAGACAACCTCCTACCAGGAATTTGCAAAATACCTCTACTTTTTTTTCTTTTCTTTTTTATTCTATTTTTTTTCCTTTTTTTTACGATGCCGAAGAGCAAGGATAAATCAGAAGAAAAGCAGAATACTAGAAAGGTATAAAGTGACTTTCAGAAATTTCTTCTAAGACTGAAAAAAAAAATTCTTGACTGTGGGATTCAGAGAGCTCAATCTGCTTAACTACTCAGAAAAGAAGAGTGAAAGACAACTTGGTTGAAATATGTACGTTCAAAGAGAGGAGGTATGGTGTATAAAGAACCCTTTAATCTTTTGGTGAAAGGCGTAACCAGAGTCTGGAAACTGAATCACACATGTAAGACTGAGAAATTTGCTACACGCATGCTTGACAAAGAGATTGACTGAGAAACTCTTGAGGAAAGTGTAGAGCCTTCATCACCTCTTCAAAGCCAGGATTTGATGCCTTTCCTCAACCAAATCTTACTTTATGCTCTGAAATTCTCTGTTACAAGGGTGAAATTTAATATCCTGTTATAGAAGAGCCCAGAGATATACATCTCAGTCTCTTCCAGCCTAGACAAATCGGGGACTCATTTCAAAGAGGAGTAAACTAAGCATTGGAAAATACAATTTCATCCTCCATTATCAATCCTGTAGATCAGGGTAGCTGACAGTGTAAAGATCACTTCCATGGCTCAAGAACTTGCCATGGCAAGAAAATGGCTGAAAACACAGCAATTCTACATGTGTTTATCACTTTCCTTTTCTTGAACCCCCAGGATATAATCAACCTAAGGCATCATTTATTATTTTAAAATTATTGATGGTGATGATGTTTTATAACTATAGTATCCCCTCATGATTTTAGACAAAAAGCTGCATTGAAAATTAGATGATAAAATTTGCAAGCTATAAATATAAGGTACTACTGATTTCCACAAAAGAAAGGAAATCACTAAGAAGCAATGTAGTTTTACATATATATCATTTGACTACATGTGATAGGGGGAGCAGCTGTTTCAAAACACACATTGAAAAAAATTATAGGACATTCAGTTCATGAAAAGATGAGTATAACTTGTCCAGCTGAAAATGGAGTGGGAATATAGCTAGAGAGAATGGAGATACACATTGGAGAAATCCGTTATTAAGAAATAAGTTGAGAACTTCCAGGCTTCTTTTTTTCTACGGAATACAGAGATGAAGAAGAATCTAAATTATTTAGACTGCCTCCAGGCTATGTTCGGGGACCACTATTTTAAAAAGCTTGGGTTTGTGCTCTGGGATTTTTGAAGGGACAAAATAAAACCCAGCTCTCTAGATGGTAGCTTATTAGCTGCAGTCCAGGATCTGGGTTTGATGATTTATTTGGGAGCACTATGAAAATGCTGGAGACCTGCCATAGGTTTACAATGCAATGTGGAGTTAGGGAAGCTACCTACTGCACCCACATCCCTCCCTCTGGGTTCTATCTACCCAAAAACTAACATAAAGCTTTGTGGTAAAAAAATGCTGGGGCTGCAGGGAAAGTGACATGGAGGAAGGCAGCATTCCAGAGGGCCAAATTAATTTCCCTAGGGAAACCCTGCTTGTAAAATCCCATAAACAAAATGTCACTTTTCATTGCTAAACCTCTTTGATTGCTAACAGCAAACACATGCCTTATTTTGGCATAAAGCTCTGCACCATCAAATTAAATAATGTTGGTTTGTTGTTTTGTTTTTTGTGTTTTTTTTCCCCCCTAACAATCTGTCTCACACATTCCTTGGCTGCCTTTAAAAGTCACTTGTAAAGTTTCACACTTGCATGCTGTGAACAGCGAACAGCAGAGCTGGAAAGCTCAGTGTCTCCAAGGATCAGTAAGCTTTGAGTCGTTGTGGTTCAAATGGAGTGAAACAAGTCCAGCAAGTGACAACTGCCATCTCATGGTGACTAAAGGGAATGAAAGGGAAGGTCTCCAGATGATCCCTGATGGCTGAGTGGGAGCATTACCTGCAGGCCAGATGAAATAACACGATGCTTAAACTTGAAGATACCAGGGATTCTGAAAAAGAAATTACAGGTGAAATGCCATGAGGTCACTACTGCTGTAACAACAAAACAGCTCTAATATCAGAGTGTTCCTCAGTGTCAGCACCCAGCTATCTTTAAAGGTGCATAATAATGCCAGCTGAAACAGTGTATTGGGGTTGGGTTGACAAAGCCCAAATCTGTACTGAAAATCAGATTTAAAGAGAAAAAAGTACAAAAGATGCACCCTGCCAGGGTAAGTTCCTACAGCCAACAACTGACTGGCTAAAATAATTCTAAAAAATAAGGTGTTAGTGTGCAGGGTGCTACTGGGAGACAGCAGCTTCCCAACAGGAAGAGAACAGGATTTGAAGAATTTCCTCAAACTAAAAGAAGAATGTAAAAAAGTCCTAATAATATCAGATGACTAATCAGAATGTTTACACTTAGGACAACTTTAATCTCCATATCCTTCTGTGGATGTTATGAGAAACATATTCCTGATACCTCCAGGCACAGATTACCTCAGTATGCTATGCTCCAAGAAAAGGTGAAATATCCTGTACTTCACTAGGCTCCCTGTGGAAAGGGAACCAACCTGGAAACACAGTGGTTTCATTTGCAGCAGAATTTTGATTTTTAATGATTATTAGGAATAATGCTTAACTGATCAGAACTAAGATATAGGATCAACACAGGAAATCAAGCACCTCTCTGTCAGCCCTGTTTGCCTTGAAGAGCAGTGGCTGGGTCAGCCTGTTCTGTGTAGCCTCTGTTTAGGCACTGATTGCCATCACTGAGTTCAGTTCAAACTCAGCACCATCCCCTCTACCAGTGGTGTCTGCCACACAAATCCATTCATATTATAAACCTCATAGCCTGATACACATCTGCAGTGTTCAAAAAGACACAGGTACAGTTCACTCCATGTATTTTTAGTAGGCTTTCTTGTACCTTCTCAATTTAAAAAGGAAAAAAAAGTGATAATAGAAGTTGAACAGAAGTAGATGTTGGTATTATTATGTGGACACAAATTACATTGAGTGCTCTTTCCAATATCTAGCACTAATTATTCCCACCAGCTTATCGAGAAATAATTAGTGAGCATCCTCCTGAGAATAGCAACCCTAATGCTTCTCTTTGCTACATTAACATTACTCAGGCTTTACACCAGTGTAACTACACAAAGGATTACCATCATTGCCTACAGTTTTAAAACTCTTCCAGCCTGCAGAGTTAGCACAGTTTTTCAATGCAAGATATCCGGAACTGATTCCTTGGGAATTACAGAGCATAAAAACTGAAGACAGATATACACTTAGAAGTAAGCCCAAGATTACATGTTTGTACTGATAACAGAGAAGCAATAAAAAGAAGCAAATACTTAGCTTAAACTTTGAGCATATGGAACAAGCACACATGTGGAGAGGGAACTCAATTATTTAGTGAAATGGCGTTTTCAAAGTAGAAAGCATTTCCTTTTCATGCCCTGATGTTTTTCCCCTGCTACTTGTTTTTCTGGTTCATTTTCAGCCCCCACCTGCTCCTGGAGCAGCAGACAGACCTAGTTATGAAAGGCTTCAGGATCAGCCTAGCAAGACAGGAAACCTGGGTCCTTTCCCTGCTGCATCTGGCTGCCTCTGCAGGCAATCGGTCTTCCTTAGTGATGACCACGAGGAGCTGATTTTGCCAGCCTTATTCAACTTTGTCTTAGAAAAAAATCACTTACCAAGAAAATACACTCAAATACATGAAAAACCAGGAAAACAACCCAATCTTAAAGGGAGACCTATGAAAATTCTGCCACTTCTGATCCTTGAGGCACTTACCGTCATACATTTCAAATGTCTCTGATGATTTCTGTGCCCATTTTTAGCACTGCTAGGAGCTGGCAGAGTATTTGAGATGAGGAACCACAAAGTTAAACCTATATCTAAAACATAAGCTGCCATCTTCACTTCTCATTCACCTAACTGGCCTTTGGGAACCAACACAGTTCTGAGGTAAGCAGTTCTCTGTTCTGGCATGGAAGAGAGAGGAGACAGCAGTGGAGCCTCTGCAGGCATTATCTTGGGGCTACAGTTGCTGTGTGGAGCAGAGGAGCCCCACACCCTAACTTGTCCTTCCCCTGCGTGGGTTTGAACCCCACTCTCTGAATGCATGCTCTAACTACTAGCCTAAAATGTGTTTCAGTTGAGAGTTTTCTTGCCCACACCCATTAAAGTAATCTTGATTTGCTTGGAAATATGAAACTTTTAATGAGTAGAAGAAGGTGGGTTGTTGGGTTTTTTTTTACATTAAACTGAAGATAAAACAATACCTCACCTTTGAAGTCCACTTGACTGCTCTGGAAAGGTTGGCAGCAGCAATTTACTAGTCTCAACAGTGAGCTCTGAAATCTGAACTGTTTCTGGATTTCCATTCAAGTAGTGTGACAACCTTGCCACAATTATACTCATTCACATTTGCATTTGAACATACAAAATTAATACTATATCTTTCCACAGCACGTATCACAAATCCACGAATTTCTGCTTTCTCTAGCAAGTCATATATCTGCCTCTCTCAGAGCATCTTTCTTCAGGGCATGTCAAGACCTGACCTCTCTCCATTTTTCAGTAGGATGTGGTTTGCAGACACTCGTCAAGTCAATTTGCTGTATCTGGGTCCAAACCTCCCAAATTATTAACCATTCTTAGGTAACCTTACTGCTAAACTTTGTCTTATCTTTCATTACAGCAAGGATAAAAATTTAGCAAATGTAAAATAGGGTCTCCAACAGCTAGATTGCCTCAGTCTTAGCAAAGGAAATGTAACAGATCTGCTTAGGTCGTGAGAACATGCCTGGTCTCTTCCCTTCCTAATTCTGCCCTCCTGTCCAAACTGCTGAGCACAATTTCTTATCAGTCTCAAAGGACATGGTAGCAGGAGGGTTCAAATAACTTCTCTCAATCAGAAAGAAACTAAGGGACAGAAAAAGGTGCATGGAATGGGCTCTCTTTGGCCGGCCCTCTGCAGCTGGATAAATACCAGGGACCAAAGCACAGCCGCCCCGTTGGTGGAGAGGGAGATGGCAAACATAGGCACCCTGGCATTCCTGGCATACGTACGTTACACCAAGACATCTTTTTGAAGTATGAGGGAGTAAGCTCCAGTTTGTTCAACATTGTCAGTAAATGATTGTCAGTACATCTAGGTCTAATTCATGGAAATAGAGCCAGCTGGGAGCTTTTTGAAGACATGTGTTGCATTATCAGTGCTATTTGTAGAACTGGGTAATTTAGGCAGATTTGTGAATCCAGACTTTGTGATTTCCTTCCTTCACTCATTATTCACACAACATTTCTTGACATTTCAAAATGAATAGAAAAGTTTTTGTCTCAATTTTGTTTTCAAATAGTAGAGTCAAAAACACCCATATAGTGATAGAAACAGGGTGTTTTAGAGACGCTGAAACAAGCATTTTGTGTGTTTGTTTCAGACAGAACTTTTAAAAAATCTTTAGTTATGACAGGAAAATTATTTGAGGACTCAGAGATTTTGAGATGGTGAGACATTTCCTCTCCTAGTTCCAGTGAGCTGAATGTTCAGAATACAACAGCTATTTTATAATTTTCCATTGCACTCCTGCCACACCCAAACTCAAATACATAGAATCAGCTTCAAGTCTTTCCTAAACATCCATTTGGTACAACATATCTAATGTAAAAAGTACCTGGGAAGACAGTGTATTGACTTTAATTATCAAGCCAAATGAAGAACATCACAAATTCCTTTTGCTGGTTCCTCTGGTTGTCATCATACACCCAGCTTAAATCCCAGTACACGTTGCAGCCACACCAGCTCTAGAAGCATTGACAGTCTAGATCTTTTTTTCTTCCCAGTCCCATCACATTTTTGATGCTGTTTCCCCTTTCACCCTCTGCCAGCTGCCTGACAAGGGAAGGAAAGGCCCAAAATATTCCCAAGAATGTAAACGAAAAAGTGAAAACTCAGGACCTCATCCCAGCAGACAACAGAACATGAGATTTGCTGCTGAACTGGCAGAAGTTTTCAGTCTTAAAAGCTCCAGTTAAACTCAAGAGAGAAATTTTTAACTGGCCTTTCTCCCCTTCAACTTTCATTTCTCAGCAAACTTCACCTGCACTTTGAGAACTAAACCAGAGCAATTAGCTTTTAGCCCTATCTTTTATAGCTAATTGCCCTTAAGGCAACTGCAAGGATTCCCATGTGTCAGCTTTCTGTGGTGTTTATGCAAGTCCCAGAAGAGAGCAAGCAAAGACACTAAAATAGAAAAGTTCTTCAGCAGACGTACACAGAAAAAAGGAGCTTAAAAAGGCAACAAGACATGATCATTAGTTTTCTATGTATTTCACGTTTACTCACTGAATTATACAATGTGATAGCATTACAAGTAGAAAAAACTTCTTCAATTTAAGGATTAAAAAATCTTCTCCAATTTCTTCACCCCTACAATAACCCCTAATTGGCACTTGAAATCCTTTAGCCACCAATTTAATTATATTTCTAATGCCCTTAAGAGTGTTTTCTTTTTTATTTTTTTATTTTAACTGTTTTGGTTTTTTTCTCTTGAAATTCATGTAGGAAGACGACGTGGGATTTTTTTGTCTGAAACAGAGGTCACCACACTTAATAGGAAACAATTTTCTGCTGCCTGGAAGGTGAAAGTTTCCCTTCAAATCATTGTAGGTGAACTCACCTCCATACGCCAGCAGGAGATGGCCACAGATGTGGTTTTCTACTGACATTTCCATCTGTTGGTTTGGTTTTTAGGACCCTCCAGTGGTGTCTCAGTGGAGGGTAGTGCTGGGGACTCCATGCCTTCCCAAAGGAGGAATAGCTGACCTTCCTGAACCCACACTCTGCTGCTGCTGCTGTCACTCAGCAGCTTCCAGTGTATGCAAGACCATGTCCCTGTCAAGTTTTCAACAAGAACAAAAATCATATTTCCCAGACGGAGGAACTTCAGAATTCTGCAGGGCTACCGACGCTGACTGAAACAGCATTTGTTTTTAGGAGCTAAGCTGACTGGGAAGTCCAACAAGAGATGACTTGGAAACCCCTGTTATTACAGAAACAGTCAAAGGTGTCAGACTTGTAAGCACCCCAAAATTTGGGGCTTGCTACCATCATCCCAGCAACTGCCTTGAAGTTTTCCTCACTGATCCCGGGTATAAGGGCACACCTCCATCATTCTGAGATCAGTTTGGAAATCAGACTTTTCATCTTAATAAATCAGGATGATATCTGACCTACAGTAAGATGTCTCTCTCGAGGCAATCATGTTTGTCAATAGCTTCCATGGTTATACACAGAGCAAACAGCACTTCATGTATGATGTGAAGGCTTCTATTTCGGTGGAGGAAAACACAAGGAACAGAAATGTAGGAAATGTAAGAAAAAAATGTATCAAAAATATTTGAGCATTTGTGCCACTGTAGGTCTTTCGTGTGTGCTCAGTAACTTGCTTCAGATTAATTAGCAATGTTTGAGTGGTCCTGCTAAGCAGGTGGCAAACTAGAATGCATTGTTTTGCTTTGGTGGCCATATTTCACAGTGCACTGTTAATGCCTTTTTATTTGTATTTTTTTTTTTTGCTCCCTTGTTTTGTTTTATAAGTGTTCGGAGTACTGCACAGCATTATGGTACACTATCATTTTTCAAGCCATTAAATGTTAACTTCATTTTCTTGTGTGAATTATGCTTTGCTCTTTTAGTTTTGTAATGAAAAATAAGTACAGGTTATGCAAGCAATAACCCCTGTGTAAGCAGCAGCTATCTTTTTAAACGGTTTATTATGCCACAGTCTGGTACTCCATTAAATATAGATTACAGACTGTTGAATAAATGAATATCAACTAAGCAGCCCCATCCTTCTGTACATATCAATGCAAATAATGAATCATGGCACCTCATGAAAATGTATAACCCAGAAGAGTGGGTCAAGAAGTAATTACACATTTGTCTTATCTCATGCTTCTTGCTCTCAAACCAGGAAAATACATTTGTGATGGTTAGGGGACACTAAGAAAGCTCTTGCAACCTGTTTTTCCTGGAAGGTGAAAAAGTATTATTTCTCATAGTTTTATGTAAATGTGCTTAGATTTCCAAGTGTGTATCTTATAGTACCCTTTGAAATAGATGCTTTCATAGTTAGGGACCTAAATGAAAAATGCAGGTTCGTATTCATATATCTTCTCTTCCTCAGACCTCCTGTGTTACAAATAAGAGTAACTGAATTGCTCCGTTTGGGAAATGTAGGTAATTATCAAAATAAATGGGCCAGTATATGCATGGAGGTTACACTATATACTGCGTACACAATCTAAGTAATTATTTACATACTTATAGAAAATGGACACCAAACTGGGATAGAAAACATGATTATGATAAACGTTAGGAATCATTAAAACTGATATTGATTAGAGATAACTGAAACTAAAATTTGGAGAATGAAATTCGAATTATGCTGCTTAAAGCCAAAGTACACTAACCTGTTGCATATGGAACAGGTTAAGAATGGAATGAACTAATCATTAGGTTATTAAAATAATACCACTAACATGAGTTGTATAACAGAAAGTTATCTTTAGCAGCTCAGGAGGAATTACCTGCTGATCCCAGCTTGAATAAATGGACTCTGAGAAGAGACTATGTCGGTGGAGGGAAAAAATAAGCCAAACAATTCACTTGCTTAAATACCTTGTGCTCATATTTTCCAAGGCAATCTTTTGGTTGTTGACAACCATCACAGTTCCTCTGACTTTAGTGTGGACATGCTTATTCACCCTGCTTGTGAAAACATATTTAGAATCATAGAATCTTCTCAGTTGGCAGCGACCCCCAAGGATCGTTGAATGCCACTCCCGGCCCTGCACAGCACAACCCAAGGGTCACACCATGTGCCAGACAGTGTTGTCCAAATGCTTCTTGAACTTTGTCAGGCTTGGTGCTGTGCCTACTTCCCCAGGGAACCTGTTCCAGTGCCCAACCAACCTCTGGGTGAAGAACCTTTTCCTAATATCCAGCCTAAACCTCCTCTGACTCAGCTTCATGCCATTCTCTCATGTCCTATAGATGATCACCAGAGATCAGTGCTTGGCCCTCAACTTCCCCTCATGAAGAAGAAGATATTAATAATAATCAGATCTGTTTGTTAAATGAGTTTCATATTAGTGTTAAAAATCTAGTAGTAGTCACATTTTTCCAGGAATTTCTAGTGTTTCCACCAGAAACCTGGGGGAAAGTAAGTTCAGCTTTCTGGTATGGGAACTGAAAGATACTTGATTTTTTTTGGCTTGCAAGTACTTTGTTAATATTTTGTTAAAGGAAAAAACAAAACCAAAAATTGTCTTTTTCTTTAAAAAGACAATATTCATGCAAATAAGCTATATAATTATTGCATATGTGTTTCCTGCCCTCCTCCTCCCAGCCTGCTATGGCAGTAAATGCTAGAAGCCATAGAAACCATTAAAAGGTAACATCTGTGCACTACAGGTCACAGTGTGACTCAGTTAATTCAGCACTGAGCACTTTTCAGATGCCAATATCCTCTGGAGTACCACAATGAAGATAGGGAGAAGGGGAGAACAATGCTTATTGTTAGATGAGATTGATATTTTTATGTTTCCATTAAGCACTTGGACCCTGCCTTGGTGACCAGTGGGAAAAAAAGTCCAATTATATTTTTCTGCTTGCGTCAAATCAGAGGTCACACAAATTGCTCAGAACATAACAAATAATAGAAGAGCAAACTGGGAGAAAATAAAGCATAGGAGCATTTCTGTCATCTGCTTATCAACTATTCCTTGTTACACATGGAGTATATTACTAGATGTAGTATTTTATGGAGTCACAAACATGGACTGGTAAAAACCCATAAGTTCTATACCAATTTATGGCTCCAAAACTGAACCAGTGTTCTTATTCAATAAAACAACATGAAGAAAGCTGACTTTAAATGTCCTCAAGATTAGCTGCAAGCTATACCTTTTAGGCAGTGTGGGGTTTTTTGTAGCACTCTTTCTTTCTTCTAAGACCTTGAAATTCACTTAAAGTTTGAGGAAAATGCCAGAATTCCTTGTGAAAGGCAGAGAAATTAAAGGACAGAGAAGGAAAAAACAAGGTCATGCAGCACTCCAATTCCATCATTAGTTTTTTCACTCTACATCCTTGCCAGGTGTGAGCATAGACTCATGTTCAGTACCCTGAGCATTTTCTTGGCCATGCTCAATCAAGAAGCACAAATTAATATCCACACACCTCATATCCTGTCCTACTTATATTATTTCCAGGTGATTTTGTACTGACTACACGTATCTCCAACACCATGAGGTGGTAAGTACTAGTACTCCCAATTTATAGAAATAAAAAACGGGGTCAGTGTGAAGATAAACTGTTTAAGTAAGATAATAGAGTGAATCTGTAGACAAGAAAGAAAAAGCAGCAATTTAACATTCACTCTTCATCTTTGCAGTAAGCACACGTATATTGCACATATATTGAGAAACCCATACATATATTGCACTTGTGAAAATACATAACTGCTTATCTCTTAAGAAGTGAAGAACTACTTCCTGTTCTTCAGAAACCCTACTAAAAGCTTGATCTTTTTCAATGATTGAAGGTGCTTTTTATATTAAGTGCTTGCAATTTCACTTTCTTGGACACTCAGTGGTGTGGTGTGTGCAACTGCAGGTAGGGCACGTTCCCTGGTAAAGAAACAATGCTGAATTCAAAGTGTGTGGGACAATGGCAGGAGAAAGGTGGTGATTTCTTTCATGATGATAGCTGATGCTACATTATGTCTTTGCAGCTTTTCTGGTCAGTATTTTAAAATAGAACCTAGCACAAGGTTATGGTCAAGATGAGATCTTCCTCCCTAGAGACTTATGGCCAGAGAGATTGTGTTTATGTATTATGATTCACTTTCTTTTATGTCAAGATATGATACAATTAAGACATAAAACTAAGATTAAAAACAAAACCAAGTATCCTATCTAATGCACTAGTCTGTTGTTTTATTATCTGAAATGCAGGGGTGTTTCTGGGAGCATTTAAAATTCCAGAGTGTAATAATTATAAAATGCAGTGAGCAGCAAATCTTCTAAGGGTAAAGAAGAAATGTGAAAAGTAATGGCTAAATCAATAACACCTCAGTCCTGGAGTATGGTTAGTGTGTCTTATGTGAAATATCAATAATAATTTATAGCATGCAAAGATGTCTTCAGCATTCAAAAGATATTCGGAAGACCCACATAATGAATGATGTACTTAGGTTTATAGAGGCAGTTCAGTTCCATGTTTAAGCTAGGCTACTGAAAATGTCTCCAACAAGCACCAATGTCCTGCTACAGCCTACTTTCCACATCTGCCTGTACTCGGGGCACTTGTACCTAACCCAGCTGCCAGGCTTGGACCTGGCGTTCCCCTGCACGCCACCTACCCTGTTATAATTACTCAAGAACATATACAGATCTTATATCAAGATCTAAATCTTAAGATTTTTTTTGAAGTAAGAAGAGTGTCAATGGTTTCACAACCCTTAAGTCTGCAAGTCCAAGTACAGATTTCAATAGGCCAAAACACTGTTCATGATTAGAACTATCTCTGTTCCCCTAGGTTCATTGTCACAGTGTTTATCACCTGTCTAAGACCGATCAGGATTTGAGCAGGTAGATGCTGTGCAACCCATCTGCTCCAAAGCATCCCCTCAGTAAAAAGAATAAGTGGTGATGGTCACTAGAGACTAGTCTATCTGCCCCCATTGCCTTTGGAAATCAGTGGGAGGGAAGTGCCTGAATAGCGTTGTAAATCTGAGCCAAAGCTGCTTTGGGTTTGTCCAGATATTACCTAATGTCCCTCTGAAGACAAACCACTTCAGTACTTACAAATTAGGCTGATTGTAACACATGCAACATAATGAGCATTTCCCATTTAATTTTCAGTTCCCTATTCCAGAATACATTTCAGATGTTCCGTACTTACGTGGCTGCAGTGCCCAAAGGCACAAATCATCCTTTAAGCTCTATTGTGCTAACAGTTATTCAAACACTCAGAGGGCCTTTTCCCACACAGCTTATGAGCCTAGAATACAAGCACTGTGCACAGGCTGGAAAAATATGGTTACAGTCACATACATAAAGATTGATATATTGATACTTCATGTTTTATATAAAGATAGAAAAATAAATGTAACTGCCAATAAACTGAATCTGCTATTCATCAAGTTCTCTCATTTGTTTCCCAATTTTATAGCAGAGGGGACACTGGAGGAGAGATTTGCAATAAAAACAGCTGTCACAGTCACTTTCTGCATCAGCTGAGGAAGCTCTCTGGTGTGATATGCCAGACAGTACATTACACGTCGATAAAATAAGGGCACAAAATGCAAAATATGACATACCCTGTTTAGCTAAGACTGCTAACCAGGTCCTAATTTCTATCTGTCTTCTACGGTGTTGGAGTATTCGTCAATCATTTCTGTACATATGGTTCCACTAATAACACATACCCTGCTCCATTCACAGTCTCATTCATATGCCTGAATGTTCACAAAGTATTTGATAAAAATACTCTCATGTTGCAAGAGCTGAAAAGACTGCTGTCTTTTAACAAAGACCTCTAATGCCAGAACTGGAATGAAGTTACATGATGTGATTTGATATCCCAGCACTGAGAAAGCTGTGGTAGCTAACATGTGCATATAATATGCTTAGTCTAGAAATAATTCATTCACCTTAATTTGCCCTCACTGAAATCTGAAAGAAGATGCCTTAATTTTTTTTTGCCACATGTAACAAAACTTCCAAGAATGGCTATTTGAAAGGACTTAAAGAATGCAGTTGCCTGTCTCAAACAGTGGCAAGGCCACAGAAGGAATTTGCCATAAGATGATAAGCCACCACAGGGATACTTCAGATAAGCACAGAAGGGAGGAATTTGCAAGAGGAAGACAGTAATTCCAGGCCTAGCAGAGCTAAGACTAGGTTAGCACATCTTGGTTAATGCATCCAGACAAAAATTTCCACTCTGGCAAACTGTGGGAAAGGAAGCTACTGCTCATACACCTCACCCCAAGTTATGGGAATGGCACCTGTGACTACCCCGTGGATACCCAGAATTTGGACTGTGTGAAGGTGGCACCCCAGAAGAAGGACTCTGGAACCCCCATCAGCACGAAGCTCAGGGTGAAGAAGGACAAATGAGATGCTGCCGGATCCACAGGTGGTGACTCTGTCCCACTTCATCTCCCTCTCTCTCTCCATTTTCACTGCAAGTCCAGGAGGAGGACTCCTGTTGAGTCTCTGCTCAGACACACATGGATACCAAATTGCTTTCCTGTGTCTGTCCAGCAGCAGCTCCAGGGTTCCTTTAAATAACACGACACAGTTTGGGTGATTCCAAGCTCAAAACATGAAACCCAGATTAGTGCAGCAATCCTACTGAACAGCTGTTAAGAAAAAAAGAACAGAAACAAATCCTTTCAAGGAACTTTGATAAAGGTAGGCCAAAGTTGCTGGAATAATTTGTCATGGTGGCAAGGGATAGGATAAATTGGCTGGTATTTGAACCACTGAACCCAGAAAACATTTTGTTTTGTGTGAAAGAGAGAGCTGGGAACTATGAAAAAATTTGGTCTTTGTTCTGATATTACATAATTAATTAGAGATAAGACAGATTTCAAAATGCTTCTTCATTTATTTTTAATTCCCATGAGTTTATTACTTTAACTTGGTTCTATGAGCAAATTTTAGACTGGTAAGGAAGAACAAAACTGCTTTATATACATACCTTTGGTTTTCTGGGGCCCCCATTTGTGTAGTTTGCTCTGGAGGGTTTTTTAACAGGGGAGAAAGAGTAAAGATAAAATATATTTCTCTGATATATCTGATATATCCATAAATGACATATAGACAGGCTTGCCTAAAATGTACAAACTGGGTGTTTTTTTTAATCTATAATATGTATTTCTCTCTTGCCTTTTCTTATTATGACACTGAAGTGTTTCTATAATCTTTCCAACTTTCTAAGATTCCATTTAGATACCACAGCATGAGCAAGCTTCTGGTGCTATTCTAGGATTTGCAGACAATAGGAATTTTTGTATCTAAGGTGTCTAATTTATTAACAGCTTAATAAATATGTTTGTTTACAATTCATAACTTCTGAGTATTCTTGCAACTAATCTTTTTAAATATTGGACCATTTAAAAATATTCCAGTGAGTGTTTATGAAATACTCTGCTTCACTCTGTGTCTAGCCATGTTATTTTCTTATAGTTCATGACAGCTCAGTGCTTTAATATTCCATGCAAACTGAATCCATTTAAAAGAATAATAATTCCACATTAACTTTTTACATAATTTTAAACTAATTACACTACAATTACTATTAAATTATTCCTGCATTATATAACTCCCCCAAAAATGTAGTTCTATTGTTCAGCTCTTATTTTGTTATAATAAAATACATTTCTCAATAGATACCATTTAAATCTTTGAGAAGACACTGTGAGGACGAATACCACTAATTTGTAATTAAAAGGGAAGATTAAGAAATTTAGGCCAATATTTAATGTTGAATGTGCACTTATTGCAAGACAACATTCCCAGATGCCTAAAGACTCCTGGACTGAGCTTTAAAGATCTTAGTAATAGAAATAAGGAACTGTGAGCACTGCAGTTTGACCTGCACATGTACTCTATGCTAACACTTGAGGATCATGGGTTAACCACAGAGTTTTTCTAGAGCCTGCTAAGACCCTTTATTATGAAGTTTTAAATGAGGCCACTGTTACTGAACAACAGACCACTGGAGGACATCTTATGCTGGATATCTTATGGATGACTCCTCAAAACTGAACAAAAATAATTTCTTTCATTTGAAAAGCCTAGTTTTGGAAAGACAGTAATCTCTAAAGCTGCTAAAAGTATATCAGAAAGAACTTTCACAGTCATAGCAAACTGCAAAAATTGTTAAAGCCAGTATTTTGGATTGATAAAAAAGTTCCATCTACTCAAGCAAGCAGCTGTGACTGTGATTAGAAAAGTATTTTATTGCAGGTACCTAAAATTGCCTAGAGAGATCCAGGATTGCCAACAGTTCTTTTTCTCTTTTTTTCTCTTTTTTTTCTTTTTTTTCTTTTTTTTTTTCTTCTTTTCTTAGGGCATTCAGTCACTTTCCTTAAGAAATCTCTCTTATTTCCTAGTTCCCAGTGGAAAATATACAATTTTGAAGAAATGAGAGATATTTATAAAGCCCTTAGTTTCCCCTATTTATCTGGGTAGTTTTCAGTGTCCCCCAAAATTTTTTCTGTAACTGAGAGCCAAAGCCTAGGTCTACAGCAGTGAGCTACAGGGAAATGCCATCCTAAGTTGTCTGACCCATCAATCTCTACCTGCAGTTAGCTGCAGATTTTCCTTTTCCTGGCTGGTCCTTCCTGAGACATGCTGAGGTAGAGGTATAGTGCCAGTCTTCAGACCCTGACCACCATTTCCCAAGGTAACGCTTTCTACTTCTCCTTCAGTTGTCTCCTAGATTCAGCATCTCCCAACAAGATAGGCACACACTAGTCATACACACCTTGTGAAGGAAGGCCATGCCTTCCTTCCTCAGAGACCTTGCTGAAATCAGGCAAACAGAAAATGTTTTTTCAACCCACTTGCTGTCCAGTTTTTCCTCAGGGAAAAAAATAAAAAAGAAGCCCCTGGCCGTCCTGATTTTTGAAAAGGGAAACATAGTACACGGTTCTCTCTTCCGAGAGCTGTTTCTTCAGTACTGTCCCAAAAAGGCCCTTTAAGGAATGAATCAAAGAGAAAAAGCTTTGGCCAGCACACATCCTGGTCATGCAACTGATGTGAAGTTTTCACCTTCTCATCCAACATAACTGCTGTGCTCCTCCTTGCCACCCACCTTTTTCTGTGCCTCTAGTTGCATGTTTTGTGAACCTCTGGGTTTAATACCCACATTTCAGTTAAGAAAAAGGCTCTGCTGCCATCATTTTAGACAAAATTATTCCCCTGATATACTCTTTGTTTGGTACCAGTGGCAACCTACTTCTCCCCATGTCCTTTGCAGGCTTCAAAGCCCTGTCTTCCTTCTCTTGAAAAAGCACAGACCCACTCAGGGTTAGCAGAGGCATTGGGGGTGCAGGGCACAAACTCTCATAAAGGAAATAGGGAATTTTACTTTGAAACCACAATTATCCCCTCCTTGTCACCCTCTCCCACCAGGTATGGGACAGCATATAGGACATACAACCTCGCTGCTGCATCCGGCCTTTTAGTTTTCACTTGGTTTTTGGCAAAAGTTAAAGAAGCAATGGAAAATGTAGCAGTGTGTGTGAATCCAGACAGAAAGTGCATCCCTACCCTACAGAGCCTGCAGTTTCAGTTCATTTTAATTCTTAAAGCTCTTGCTATCTCCTTACATAAGTGTCATTTCTTGTGTGAAGGCAGAGACCAATATTAAGATCCTCAGCTGAAATAATCCTTACAGCTCTGCAGCTTAAGATAAAACTGACAGCTTCTATCAGGTTTTATTCTTCAGGACATAAACTTGGGGTCAAGAAGGCATTCCTTCCCATATGATAACATTACAAATTCGGTTCCCATCAGGGTTTTTTTCTTTTCTCTGATCAATCCTAGCATTATAGAGCTGGATTTGGCACAACATATTTGTACAAAAGTATTTCTGGGCTTGATTCTATGAAAACAAACAGAAACCTTTTCTTGACCTTCTTCCCTACACATTAGTAAACACTCATCCTTCACCCTGGACACCATTCTTTAAAAACAAATGAATGAGGGCAAAATCCTTCCCTTGTTCAATCTACTGTAGCAGCTTTCTGCACACAGCATTAGGTGATCTGACACAGTCCCACAGCTTGTGGAAACATAAGGGACAAACAGCAGCTACACTGCATTTAAGTTTGTATTCAAGATGCAATGCAACTATGTGCAAAAAGCCATAAAAAGACATACTACTTGCTTCTTCTTTAGCGTTTTACTTACCCAGAGTGAAGAAACTTTCTTTTTATGAGTTGAAAACATACTTTCTCATTCTCTATAAATGTATTAGCTGTAGACAGGCATTTTGTCCTTTGAACAGAATTAGGCAGTGCTAATTGTAGGGAAATGTTTTAGACCAAAACCAAATAATTCTGATGCTTTTCATGAAACATTTCATTATCTATGTAAAAAAGTGTGTTTTAAACTTTCTTTCTGCTTTAACTACTTTTTGTTTTAAAAAATTTGAAATCAAAATAGAGGGAAGAAACCTTCTCACCAAGATAAAATTAGAACATATGTTTCGGAGAATGTCAAAGCAAAAACAACTGTGGGTCACGCAACTCTTGTCAAATCTGACCTGGGAATGGAAGGACAGATTCCCTGCAGGCTGTTATCAGCAGGGTTCAACTGGCTTCAGCAGAGCTGTTATTTGCATCAATTAAAAATGGATCTGAAATTTCTTGAAGGGATAATAATCTCTACAAATACATTTTTTTGTAATTCTCATCTTCGTGAGAAAACCTAATTATTACACTCTGCCAGATGTAGCAAGGCAGACAGATGTGACCCCAAATTTTAGATGCATTCAGTTATTGGGTATGATTTATGCTCCTCTTATCAGTAGTTTCATCGAGGTGTCTATCTATGCATAGACTTGAAAATGGTAGGGCATACACTCTCCAAAGTGCACGTTGAATACCAAAGGGTATTTTCCTCATGGATTCTCCTTGGTTTTGTTTCAGGTATACCTTCTGAACTTTGCCTTTTAGTTTCACTGTGAAACACAAGATGTGTGGTTTCAGTCCTCCATAATTCTGAGAAACTTCTCTTATTGCAAGTCAAGTGTCTAAATTTAAATGTAGAAAAAGTTTAAAAATTAACTGGATACAATTAAGGAAAAAAATTAACTATGCATTAAAGTAATGAATGAACATTTGTCACAGCTGTCAACCAGGATATATTTTTTTCTTTTCTTAAATAATCATGATAATGCATATGGGAGCTAGTAAAAATGAGGGAAAACAGAGTTGACGGGGCATTAGAGATAGGAAGAACTGAATGACCTTTATGTGCTGTGAGAGATAGGATGATACTTAAAAACCAGGAATTTATGGTGGCCAAAACTGAAGAAGAGGAATAGAAAGACTTTCTGCAACAGAACGAGATTTTCCTATCTATACATAGCCCTACCAGCATTAAAAAAAGAAACAACTGCAGACTGCCATCCAATTCATGTTGCAATGAATAGACCATGCCTGAAATGTAGATAAAACACAGATGGCTTGGTAGCTACATGATACACTGTGAGGAAAGGCACAGAGTAAATGCCAGATGCCAAAACAATAGTACCAGAATTTCAAAATTATACCCTTAGAAAAATATGGGAGCTTTGAAGGCAATTTACCAGAATGCTCCCAGTAGATTATAAATCTGGAGTCTTTACTGAAATAGGGAAAAATAAAAGTGATACTTTCCATCCATCTTTCTTAGTTGCTCCTGTAATACTACCAAACTGGTATTAGAAATTTCCAAATTAGGGCTTGGCAACCAAATGTCTTTGAAAATCTAGCCTAAGTGACCAGCCTTGGGTCAGAGACTGTAGCAGGACAGAAACTTAAGCCCGGTTTCAGTCACCTGTTTTGTCCTCAGAGCATTTCCCACCTGACTTATCCCTTTAAGCTTTTTGCTGGGTAGAAGTGTTTTCTTTTAAAGGATTAGTAGCACCAAATTTTCATGTAAATACCCAAATTCAGAATTCTGCATTTCTGTAAAACATAGCAATTACTGTAATGCATCACGAGTTTTCTTTTCTTTTCCTCCTTTTGAAGGGAGGGTGTTTTCATTTTATAGAGGAAAAGAGGTGAATTCGGGTCTGAAATGAGTAAGGAGGTTTAAGAGGGCTGGTATGACCCACTCCAATATTTTAAGCTGTCATGTTGTGCTACCGAGTGTGGGATCATGTCAGCTCGTGTCAGTCAGGCTGTGAGGCGGCGCGTGAAGCGCCGTGATGGATTGCCAGCCCTGTCCCTAATGCGTGACCGGCTGGAAGCCGGCAAACTCCGGCAACGTTACAGCAAGCTTTGGAGGACAACCACAGTGATTAGTGTGAAGTCTCGAGGCAAATAAATAACTATTTACTAATGAGGGATGGAGCGTGACAAACTCTCATCCTGGTTGCCTGGCAGAGTCAGGGAAAATAGATAAATCCCAGGCTGGGTTAGCAAGGAGCATCCAAATCTCAGCTCCGGGGCTGAGGAGAGCACAAGAGGCTGAGGAATTGATGGTTTTCAAGCAGGACCCCCCAAGCCAAAACAGGGACAGCTGGAGAAAAAGCACAGAGGGCAGCAAAGGCAATACTTGGCACATTGCTCATTCCATTAATGGCAAAATTACAAGGTGCCTAACTGAGGAACAAAATATCTACTTGTTAAACACAGATTTAATTAGATGTCTCAATCAGAAGGAAAGAGCACAAGAGAATTTTAAAAAAGCCTCCTGGAAACCTACTCTTTAGCTAGTCTGAAAGTAATAAATTATGCTCTGTTTATTTGTTTAATTAACCAGCATTAGTGAATCCTTTTTTTTTTCATTATGACTCTTTTTAAAATTTGCTTTCCTTAAAACACCTCACAGAATGCTGTGAATAAGTCTGTAGACTTATGGTCTTTCCTTTGCACAGCTCACTCATACAGCAACATACACAGATGCTTGGTAACCTCTAGTGCTTTCACATTTTAAGGGAGTTTAAATATTTTTAATACATGTTGTCTTTTCAGCTTCAGATGTCTTTGTGAGAGTGTGGACATTAGAGTGTTAAAGAAAAGCCAGAAGTCTTAACTAAATAAGAAAGGTTTCAGAATGAGAAGACAACTTGATATCAGTTTTAAAATGTGGGTCTAACAGTTCTCAGAACCTGCTGTTGAACATGTTTATTATATAATTATTCCATGGTTTGAAAACTAACAAAGAAGAAAAAAAATATGGAAAGATAAGGCTGGCATTATGAGGGAAAACTTTTCCTGGCGTATTTCCACACTTTTTAGTGGAACTGCTAATCAGTGCAGTGATGACTGATGTGTGCCCAGGTGGACTGTCACCAGTTTAAGCTTTCTTTAAAATGAAGAACCATATTTACACAGAGTGTTTTAGAACAAGAGGACAGATTGCTTTGATGGGACAGACAGACATATACATTCTACGTACTCCACTCTACATATGCTCCAGTTGCTCAGACATGATCCAGCTCTTTTGCAGAGTCCGTGGATGTGTCAGGTACCCCCTGAGAAGGCTTCTGGCTGGCTATACCCAAGAGATGCCAAATGAGTTCAAGATTTTCAATATCTGTCAGTAGGAACATACTCAGACAAGGCGTCTGAGCTGCTTGTAATCCAAACAGACCAGTAGCTCCATAAAGGATACAAGAAGAAAAGTGTTGCACACAGAAGTGTCTGGATCTACACAAAAATTGGGGGGGGAGGGGGGAAATGGCACAGAAAATAGGTCCTCAGTACGCTTTTTTTCATCAGTGTAACCTTCTAAATCTACTGCTATCCCTGAAAAATGCATTTGCTTCAAGGAGATACAGACGAGAAAAGTCATGAACTCCTGCATGAGCCCAACAAAATACACTCAAGCCACAGCAGAAACTTACCCTGCTTTGTCAGAAGCCTTATATAAAATCCACCAATTCACAATCAAATTAGGCCACAGTTTTTAGAAAGCCTTGTGATAACTTGCATTCTTTGATACTCCCCCAAGATTTACCTCTGCTCTGATGGTACTTTACTTGGACTGTCACAAGAAAAAAAGAAGTGGTCCATTTTATTTCATCTTGCTTAATTTTTTTTTTATTGTTATTCTCCTGCTTTCAGTGACTTCATCATTATTTCCAAGATCAAAGGACCCTCTAGTGTCAGAATAGATTTCCCTCGGTTAAAGCTCATGGAATATGGACACTTACCATACTCTTCCGTACCAGTAAGTTCTAGTGCATCATAGTTTAACTTTCTCAGAATAATTGTTAAATCATTACGCATCCCATTAAAAAAAACCCCTACCTTCCCCTTCCAAATAGGACATTAGTAAGAAACTAAGAATATTCAAGTAGTTAATAAATAACAGTCCTTCACCATCTGCACAGTTCCTTTACTTATGCTGTATTATAATTTCATCCCTTCTCAGAATTAGCCCTCAGAAAAAGTTCCAATTCACCCTTCTCTGAACCTAAACTAACTCTGACTGGAACAGCTTTTCTGCCTGAATTCATTATGCATGGCCTAGTCTCCTAATTGAAATAATGAAGGCTCTTTCCTGTCTTCTACTTTGTCTAAAACCTTTCAGTATTAGCCATGCAATTACCAGAGCCTCAGTCACATACCTCTCAGACACCTTTACTGGGGGGAACAGGAACCCCGATTCACCCACCACGATTTGCAGTCAAAGCTCTGGCTCCCATTAGTGTCAGGGCAAGCACTGAGAGGGAGCTTAGGAGACATGTTTTGTATTGTAGCCATATTCCTCCTGCGTGACCTTTGTCAGGCACCTCTCTCTTTTCATGTTTCAATTTTTCTTGCTGAAAATGGTGATAATGACAGGTCACTTTCCAAAGTGACTTGAAATGTACTCATCATTATGTTCTCAAAGAGTGAGAGGCTTCTCTGAATATTTCCAATATCGCTTGCTGGTTTTAACTAAGCTTCTCTAGGTGACTGACTGGCTTCCTTTTGAGCATTTACCAGTTCTTCAGGTTTAATGAGTACTTTCTTCTTCATCTCTTCCACGTTCCTGTCTGCAATGTAGAAGTTTTTTAATACCTTCTTTATCACCTTTAATATGTTAAACTGCATTTCTAATAATCTTCTTATTTGCTAAAGCATCTACCAGTTAACGCAGCAATAGAGTCACATTTACTTGTTGGTAATTTCCTGAAGCCATTTTTAAATATAGACACTACTTTCATTCCCCATTGCTTTTAGGTCATTTTAGTGAGTGCTTACAAATCACAGTTAAGCTCAGAAATCTCAGAAGAGAAAAGAACCTTATTTTTGCAATTGTTAGTGTCCAATTATTGTGCAACCTCTTTAGATGACAAATTAGTTTTAATAAAAGTCCTCCAACATTTTTTTACTTTAAGTAGTAACTCCTTTAACCAACAATTTTTCAAAAACAACAACGCACAGAAATAATTCAGCTACTCAGATGTAGCCTCAGACTTTTTGATACTCTGTTAACCTTTGAAAATGTACTGGATTCTCTTGGCCTGTGGTAAATCTGCTACTTATGCATTTGGGAAGTTCTTTTGCATCCCTTCTATGGTTTTAAAATTACACAGTTCTTGAAGTTCTTGAACATTTTTGTCAACCTTTTATTAATTTTATCTTTACCTCAATACAGCTGATGAACTTTTCAGGCTGAATGTCTGCTGGTAGAAATAAATGAACATTCTCTGGCCAATTTTTGGAACCTAAGTTAATGTTTATCAATTAGAAAGTAATTGAGTCATACTTAAACAGCATCCTTTACTCTACTGTCACTGAAGTTAATTTATAGAAGTAGGAGAATCCATTCAAAATGTCTTAGTTAGAACACAGTCCCCATCAGAGCATAGAATAATTTCCTGAATGAGCTTAAGAGTCGGGAAGCTCTGCACCTACCACTCAAGATAATTATCGGATGGTCACTCGAATATCATTTTGTCAACATGAAATGTGCCTGAAAATGTTGGACATAATACCATAAAAAATAGAAAATGGCTCCTGTGAAAGTGGTCACAAATCTTTACCCTGTGAGTCTGTTATTAAACAAAGTACCCATAAAAATGCACATAGAAGCAAAAAAAAAAAAGTTTCATCCAAGACTCTGAGGTTTTCTTATCAAACAAAACAAAAAGAAAAAAGAAAGAAAGAGATGAGATTAAAAACCAAACACACAAAGCTCAGTTTTTGTGGACCTTGTACTCCTCTTATACTTACCCTTAAGAATAATCTGCACCTTTCATTCCAATGTATTGAAGCCATGACAAAGATTAGGTAACAAGCACAAGACATGGGGCCCTGAAAATGATCTGAGAATATTGACAGCATACAGCAGCATACATTAGGACCTCTATTCTTCCAGTGAACAAAGTGATTTTGATGAAGATGTATCAGGGTATTTCACGCAGTCTCTAGAATTTATGGGATCCATTCATTCAAGTTAGTCTGCAGAACAATAAGCTCAAGTAATATTTGTTTGCAGCTAAAATATCCTCACTCAGCACTAAAGTAGGATGAATCACAGCAGTCTTCTGCATGCAGAAGGAAGAGAATATCTGTGAAAACATCCACCCTGAGAAAGGTGAAAAATACATGGTGTCCTATCACCTTTATATCATGTGAAGTCTATGGAATTATACTGAGGTAAAAGTAGCTATAAATAGACACAAAACTATTATCTGGGAATTATTTTGAAGAACTTTTAAGACACTGCATATTTGTCTTTACTTCCAAGAGCATTTAAGAAAAGAAAGTTGGTACTATTACAGATGGTCTGCATTCTGTATGTGATTGGAGTAATTTCAAGTTAATTTCCAGCCTTTAAATACAATGACATTTCTGTTTTTTGCACTTTTTAACTTAAGTTTTACATTTGTCATAGGTAGGTGGGCTGGCTGATTAAGTTCCCTTTAGTATAATGTACTTTATTATGGTATAGAAAAAGTATAGAAAAGTCTAGAAAAACTTTGGAGGAAAGCTGAATCTGTTGGAAACATTCTGATGTCAGCATTAACCCCTATAAATATTCCTCCAGATATTACCCATTTAAAAGCAGCATGGAAACTCTCCTACCTTCCTACTGTCTCATATTATCTTTGGAAGATCCCATGGCCTTCATGTACCTTTGTGGGAAATCAGCCTTTAGTGTTCAGCTAACACAAACAAGGAGGCAGAATAAACAGAAGGTAAGATAAGACTACTCTAACAAGAGATTTCTTGACAAAGAGAGTTAGCAAGCTACGGAAATTTGTCCAAGGAATAAAAATCATGCTGAATATAAGAAAAGGTGCATGAATATCTGAGTAAGATACAGAATCTTAATTCAAAGCTGTTGGCTTGACTTTTAGCTTTGACCCTATCTTTGCATGTAGCCCACGTGAAGTCCCTGGTGGGCTTGACATTCAGCAATAAGGCTCCCACTGATTTCAATATTGAGCTCCATTAGCTGTGTGTGTTTCCTCTTATTTCCTCCTTTTTAAGGAAATAATGGTAAACAAACACTCTAGAAATTATACAATCCATTTGGCCATCTAACATGATACACTTGATCAGTTTAAAAACTTCAAAATACGTTTGATTACTGAATGTTTTTCTCCCAACATATTTGAATGTTCTTTCAGTTAGAGATAGTCTGAAAATATAATCCCAAACAATCCTGTGTTGAGCTCACCCCTGCAGATCCCACAGAGCTGCTGAGATTTAACAACTCAGATCTATTCTTTACGTATGGTATCCCAACTCTATAATATCCACCCACCTAAGAATGATTTTATTTAGTCAACACATCTCTGTTTTGAATGTCAGAATATCATGTAAAACTCCGAAACCCTTTTGCAGTAAAAAAATGACATTTGCCACTCTATCCACAAGGCATGCCATAGAACACAAATATGTTTATCACATTGTGTTCACATATTATCATGTTTATGATTTGTTCATGATACATCCATGCTGACTATTACTCATCTCCTTGGTAAGTTTTGTATGGTTAAAAATGCTTTTTCTGAGAAAAGGTTTCAGTTTGGAAGAGGATATTGTCGTGGATATATAACCATATATATATGAAGAGGATATATAACCAGCCCTTCCTGGGTTTGCCAAAACACTGCAGTGCAGAATAGCCAGCCAAGTAATTCTTTGGTGGTCTTATCAGTCTTAATGTTTTCATAGAATATTTACTTATTTCTGCCTCATTGTCTGTTCTAATGGAACGGCAGGATCTTAAGTCATAGCCTCACTAACATTGTCCAGTACATTAAGGCTATTAACTTCCCTGGCTATAATATACTTTTTTAAGCATGGTAGTATCTACCCAAGCCTGCATGACATTTAAAGCAAAATGAGATAGCCCTGGACTATGTATATTATGAAAATCGTCCTCTAATGACTGTCCAATAGAAGAGTATCAAGTCCATTAAAAGGGCATAATTCTTTGTTTCTTTTGACACACCATCAGATTACCATTGGCCTACCCCTAATAAAGCAGATGGGAATCGTTCTACTCAGTTCATTTGACTAACAATGGTCACCGACTTGACCACAGGAACAGACCAAATCCTGTCACTCTACCACCTGGTTTTCTGGGCTGTCATATTCAGAGAGCAAAGCCAGACTTAAATGACTGAGATATACCCACATAAATATATATGGATATATATTTACATACATGCATGCTCTCATACACACACACACACACATTCTTAACCTGGACAAAGATGTTCCTTCCTATCTCTCCCAGTGTGCAAACCAGTGCTGAAGAGGAGAAAAATGTTTTTCAGGGGCAGAAGTGTTCAAGCTTCCATGTTCCTGTTCTGGCTAGGTATCAGAGGAAGACTCTCAGAAGTCTTGAATAACTAGAAGACAGCTTCTACTATGAAGCTGAAAAAAGATGGGGAGGTATTTTTCTATTTCAGTGTAATCATTTCCCCTTTAGATAACTAGAAACTCTTCCTATGAGCTCCACGCTCCATAATAACCAACTTCCTGGCTGAATTATCAGGGTTCTCCATAAATCTACCCACCAAGTAAATTAGAGGGCTCCCCAGGTGACATTTTAGTAGCCTTTCATCCAAGAGGCAGCAGACATATGCCAGACATGGCAAGACACCAACTGATGAATTGGATATTTCTTTGTAATTGCTGATTTATGCATATTTCTATTCTTTGTTTGTCCCTTAAAACTGCTTGCAGAACACTGAATTCTAAACTGTTGCCACTGCTCCCTTCTCTCATCTTCAGCCTGTGCAGGACTTTAGAAAGGGTTGTGTGAGCCACAACAAACATCTGACGAGTTTTACAGTAACTCAGTTCCTTACACCAAAATGATGTCTGGGAAATACTCATCTTTCCATCAACATGATTCTAAGGACTTTCTAAAACTCAGCCTCCTCTCAAATTGCTTAACTGAAAGATAAAGTACTCAAAATTTCCTGTCAGTTTGAATGATCTTGTCCACAAAGACCTTCAAAGGTTGAATTTTCCTAGGGCTGCTGACAGAGCAGTATCTCCCTATTATAGGCTCCACATGGTAGGTAATGGAGTACCAAAGAGCCGGCAAGCCATCACTTCTTAATCAGTTCTGATTAAAGGGTCAGTGAAGTTGTGATTCTACATGACCCTTTAGGCCAAAAATCACAGCCTTAATCACAGCTGGAAGCCAGCCAAGGTCTCTCATCATGCTCCAAGACACAGGGTTTTAATCACGAAATTGTGGTGATGCTTCATTTTAAAAGAGAGAATAAGAGACAGAGGAAGGAAAGGAGTCCTTATAAAACTGCTAACTGACCTTAATCTAATGTGATGTGCAATAGTCTCAGCATGTAACTGTGGCAGGGGCACAGCACCAGTGTAAAGAAGCCTCTTCTTAAAACTAAATTAAATTTGAAAGAGGAGATTAGATTATTCCCAACGCCCTCAAACAAACTTCTGTGTGCTGAAATTTATCTTGAGATTTGCAAGTGGCATTAGTGGCTTCTTATATGACAACTGTACCACCCTTTGCCTACACCTCAGAAAAGCTACTTAGATTCAAGATCACATCTTCCTCATTACTCAGAAAACTCACCTGCTTGGAAAAGATGAGCATATTCTACCAGATTGAAAAAAAATGCCCTTTTGATGGTTCTGATGTCTCCTGTTACTTAATGACCTGCACCTCTTTTTATTTTTCTTTTTTTCTTTTAAACAACAACCTCTCATTCTATAAAAAGCCCACCCAAAATTGCATTTTGACTACAAGTACTTTTAAAAAGGCAGCATCTATTATACTGGACACAGAAATAAAATAACAGAAGGTTCAAGACCTGAGAACTATGCAATTGCACTAATGCAATTTAATGGACAGCACTTTGGAGGGAGCAGTCAGGAATTTTGGATTCTGTTCTTGTCTCATGAAGTCATTTTTGTCTACATGGCTCTGAATTCCCTCTCACCTAATATTTCCTGTGCCTATTTCAGGTGCATTTTCTCCTGGCAAAGTTTTTGCGATTATAAAAAGTTCAAAGGATATTTCACCAGGTCATTCCCTGATAAAATCTTCTAATCAGTTGTGTAAAAAAACAAGCAGATTGCTAATAAGTTATTAGCCTGCCTGTGAATTTATGAACCTTATAAATATATACCATGGTTTTTATTCTGTAAGTAATGCAATGTTTTAATTATGTTGATAAGAGTGGGTAAGTATTCTTATAATACTTTCTGTAGTAAAAATCATGAAAGCAGAAAGGGTTTACATGTAAAGAGGAAGGTTAGAAATGGTGAATTTATTGTGTTGATTATTGCCTTCCAGGTAACGTATTTTCTGTATATTAATTTTTTCAACAGAAAGTTTCCCCTTAAAACTTAGAAACATCAACCAGTATTTAATCTAAAATGTTGTTAATGATACCAAGGAATGCATAATCAACCCAATATATTATTTTGCAAATAAATTTATTTTGAGCACTTTTATGTCAAGGTTCATTATTTTTATGTAATATTAAATATACAGAGAGCTATTAATACATATTTATACACTTTTCCTTTGTGATCATTTTGTTAACTCCACCTGCTGTTGTCTCCTGCTTTTCATTATTAGGTGTAGCAAAATAACCAAATAGTTCTGTATTCCAGTAATGCTCTTAAAGTTTAGTTGAAATATCGTAATTTCTGTTTAGTTTTGGATATATAATTGAATTTAGTGACTCTGCAAAGCCGTTATAATGTACTTACAGTGACCAATAAAGCTTTTATTCTTAGTACCATGTTATTGCTCATAGCAAAATACTTAACATTTATTTGTATAGATAGAAAGAGGAGACAAAAGCCCTGGGCTGATTTTCAGAACTGCTGAGCAGGTAGGACCCAGCCTAAGTTGAAGTCACTGTGAAATAAACAGATCATTAAAACAAAAGAAAAAAAATCAGAAGAGGAGCTTTCCTTGTATAGTAAGGTTGGGTGCTGGTTGGTGGCTGTGAAAGACAAACTAAATAAGAATCAGGGAATTACGAAGATACTAATGGCAAAACAGGGGCCCAAGTGGATTAAATTTTAAAACCACCAGGGACTATGATGAGGACAGGATCCTTCCTCCTCGGGATTTCGGTTTGGGAAAATAATACAACCTTCAGACACAAATGTTCAGCTGAGAACATACATTCACCAAGAATATACATAATGAAGCATATTGAGGTGGTTTTTTGTTGGTGCTAAGAAGATTAGACCTAGAGCCACACATAGATAACAGGAAGATGTCCCTGTGACTTCAGTGCAATTTGGTCTGAGCTCTCCATCACTGTATGTTAGTCTCTCTAAAAGACCTGGCTTTATTTGTCCTGTCCTGTGCATTTTAATAATTCATACAGTGTTTAAAGCTCAGAGAAAATGATCTAAATAATTTTTATATTCATTTCCTTGAGCTTCCTCTTTGTCTCTCTCATCTCTGTCATGTTATTTCGTCCCATATAATTTACTGAGAGATGGACCTTCCAACAGCTTAAAAGAGGGAACATACACTAAATTATTTATTACAACACTTTGTATTACTCCTACTGTGGGTCCAGACTGCTGCTAGGTGATGTGAAAATGCAGAATAGAAAGGTGGTCTTTAACCCACATAGGTTACAGCATAAATATAACATGGAGATGAAGAAGCAGCAAGTAAACAGTAAAAGAGATCAAAGTGTTGCAATAGAAAATAGTTTCAGCCCACCTACAACCCTGATGATATTTTTGAAACCATTATAAGAGGAAGGCCATGAAAATTTGTCTGGAGACAAAAAGCAAGGTAGCTCTTCCCATCTCAGTGGGTGACGCTATGTGGCAGAAAACCACTGTGTTTTCCAGGATGTTAACAGGGCACAACCGAGACCAATTTTGTGAACTAATCAAAAGAACTGACATCTCAGTAATGCACCAAGTGTGATGTGTTAGGCACTGACTGCAGGAAAACTTGAAACTATTCTTGATGCATTCACTTTTCCTCGTGTTTTGCACACAGATTTCTTTCAGGGATGGGTAAGGAAAGGACAGATCTTGGTTTAGCAACACTGTTCACCCTCTGTGGAGATCCCACTGTGGGTTCTAGTTGGCTCTTAAGGGTATTTTCTGCAATAGCAGTGTACATTAGTAGAGTCATTAATCTCTTTCTAGAAGAGGAATACTTTTAGAAGTATATGTTGCTCCTTCATCAAATTAAACTGGTGGGTTTATAAGACTCATCTTACATGTCCTTTTCAATCAATTTACAGATGGATTTTTCCAGACAACGTCCATGCTACCTCTTCCTGCAGGCTAACAGAAGATATAGAGTTTGGGTTTTTTTCTCCCTAATGGAGTGACAATTGCTACCCCCAAACCAATTACCTTTCAATTAGCAAGTAAAATTAATTTTCACACTTCATATGCTAACATGAGAATGACAGAAATGCTTAACATTTGTTAAATGTGTCACTAGAAAAGAAAAAGACAAATGTGACACTACATTTTCAAGAGTTCAGTCTCTCAAATTCTGTATTTGGAAAATTATGGAGTTCATATAGAAAGCATTTGCTGGTTTGTTTTTGAAAGAAATCTCATCAAAGATGAATGAGAAAACTCTTACTTGACATCTGATTCTTTGTGTTTCCTTTCTTACAGTGAGGGGGCAGAAAAGCCTAAATTATATTTTATGCCCAGGACACAATAAGGATTGAAAAATCCACATTTTGCAGTTTCACAGGGACTGGAATCTTTCTAAGACTTTCTAATAGAACACAAAGCCAAGATTTTGGTGGCCTTTTATATGAATTTGCCTATGTGGATTTCTTCCAGTAAATAAAGCTGAGGTTGTGTCTCTGTGTCTTGCAAACAGTACTAATAAATATTACCCTTTATTCCCCTCCCTTATTTCCTTAAAATAAGAAGGAACTTAGTATCTTTGAGGTCAAATGTATTGATACAAAGTGGTTAACAGCTTTCAAAACATTTTGTGGTAGTAAACTGAAACCAGAAAGATGGAAGACTGAAAGTGACACTACCTAAATGACATATTTTTAGCAGACAAAGATGAAATTTATCCCTTTCCTGCTATGCAGCATTAGCAACTTTATGACATTTCAAAGCAAAAACATTAATATAATGGTTTGTTGAAAAGAACATTTATAACTGGGGGAAAAAAAATAGCTTTTCCTCTCATTATTTTCTGAGATTTATCTGGAGCCAGAAAAAGCCACTGAATACTTGGCATAAACTCGTCAGAAACTGCTGAAAATCATCAAATGGCTGCTGGGAAATGAAGCGCAGTAACAGAGAGGCAGCAGAACGCAGAGGTGTCAGCACTCCCGGCCAGCACAGGAGGTGAATCCCACCTGCTCCCGTGGGAATGCAGCACAGTCACACCAGCCTGGGGGTGTCCAAGGACGATTGCTGGGATTTATCAATCCAAAGGTGGCTCCACACACCACAGCAAGACAAGGCTGGTTCTGAGTGCATTCAGCCTTTGCCTCCACGGCCTGCAGCTTGTAAGGCCAGAGAGAAAAAAGAGAAATTTCACTGGGAAATCCTCACTGGTGAAAAATAAAAAAATAAAATAAAATAAATCACAAAAGAAAAAATAAAAATAAAATAAATGAAATAAAATAAAATAAATCACAAAAGAAAAAATAAAAATAAAATAAATGAAATAAAATAAAATAAATCACAAAAGAAAAAATAAAAATAAAATAAATGAAATAAAATAAAATAAATCACAAAAGAAAAAATAAAAATAAAATAAATGAAATAAAATAAAATAAATCACAAAAGAAAAAATAAAAATAAAATAAATGAAATAAAATAAAATAAATCACAAAAGAAAAAATAAAAATAAAATAAATGAAATAAAATAAAATAAATCACAAAAGAAAAAATAAAAATAAAATAAATGAAATAAAATAAAATAAATCACAAAAGAAAAAATAAAAATAAAATAAATGAAATAAAATAAAATAAATCACAAAAGAAAAAATAAAAATAAAATAAATGAAATAAAATAAAATAAATCACAAAAGAAAAAATAAAAATAAAATAAATGAAATAAAATAAAATAAATCACAAAAGAAAAAATAAAAATAAAATAAAATAAATAGAATAAATAAATTGAAAAAATAAAAAATAGATTAAATTAAAATAAAATTTAAAATAAAGAAATAATAATAAATTAAATGAAGAAGCTTCATTCCTGAAGCAAAGCCTTAATTCTTCAATTCCTAGCATAGTTCTGACATGAATTCCCACTTATGGGGGCCCAAGTGTATGAGGTAGAAAAAATATCTCCTTTCATATTTCCGAAGTATTCCTAAAAGTCTTTTTGTTGCCATTCAAGGTAACAGGAATCAGGCTTCCATTCATCTCTGACATCTTTGGCTCCCAGTGTTTGTTCAAGAAAGTACAACATTTCTAGTGTCAGTGCAACATTTTAAGACTTCTTCCTTAATTTCTCTTTGAGGTGAAAATTCAGCCCTGCTGTTGCTGAGGGCTCCATCCAAGTAGAAAATCATGTCACGCTTACATTGTGTAACAGAAAATGAATATTCTGGTTTTACTCTGATGTTAATTGCTGCCTTTTCCCTATCTAGATGGCAAGTGACCTTTACACATCGTTACTGCTAAGTGGAAAGAGAGAATAATAATGTTATTTTAATTGATTTGTGAATTATTGAACAGGGTTATGAATTCTGAACCCTCTCTGACTGGGAGAATCGATTGCATATTTTGTTTACAGTTTAGTATTTTGTGTGTTTTTTTATCATGCTCTTGTTTAGCACACATTCAAAAGAAACCTAAAAACAAGAGTGTAACATTATCATTTAGAACAATTTGTGCTGTGCATCTGTTAAAATGTTCTCAAGTACAAAACGCCAAATTTTATGGTTGAGAACCATGGGAAAAGCACCTAATAACAGACTATTGTATGTCCCTGAAAAATCAGTGGATCATGCAACTGTAGGCTTGGAAAACACCTCGTGCTCATTCTATTCCTTCTGGCAAACCACAGTGACATTACCCTTACCAAAATAATTTCTGATATGTTTCTCTACACAATTCTTAAGGTCTTTTAACAGTAAACAACACTACATCTCTTCTCTATGTAAGCTCTTCTAGTGCTTCACAATCTTTACTGCCACATACTTTTCCGGACTGAAATTTCAGCCTCCTTTCCTGCAATTTAATTCCCATACTTTTTAAAGAACAGCAGAGTCCTTGATAGCTGTCCAAAGAGAAAGTAAGTTTTTATCAATCACCTCTGCATCCACCTTGTAGTACTTTCATCAGAAAACCCTTCCTTATCTTGCTTTTGAGAAAGCCATGTGAGAAAATATCAGAAGGTTTCCTATGGTCAAAATAAATTACAACATATATTTTTTTCAGGTAACAGCTACTAGGGAAGCCTTACCTACTGAGTAACTGAAGATAATGGAACTGGGCCTTGCCATTCCTCTTTCCAATTTCCTCTGTGGTGAACCCTGTGCATTCGCTGTGGTTACTCTCAAATTATCTTCTCCCCTGATACCCACAATAGGTTATTACCACTCGATTAGAATGCAACCTACAGAGCCTTCCTCTTAGAGTTTGTCTGACTTCTGTGTAAAAATTATCTGGGTGTTGATGTGCTCCATTCCCTGCAGAAGTCGAGGTGTCAGAAACCCTTGCTAGCAGCAAGTCCTGGACTGTGCTCTACGTTTCAGCTGCTCATAAAAATACCTTTAATATGATCCTCTTGTTTTAATGGTTCAAATGAAATGCCCTCCATAAGAGTGCTGAGAGGATTTCTGTGGTTCCTTAGCACCCAGTTTTTCACTGGGGCCACCTTGCACTAGGAAGATGACCATAAAGTACCTTTACATCATTACAGGTGCACACTGTCCCTCATTCTTCTCATTCCCTGAATAAGCTCTACTCACACAGGTGAACTATGCCAGTGACTTCAATCATTCCAATTAATCTCAGTTTAATTAATTTAAATTAAATAATTCAAATAATACTTTTGGTTATGTATAAAGAACTGCAGGTCCTTGATTAATTTATAGGCAGTTTTGACATCCAATAAACAGCTCATGAGTCCCTTCGTCCCTTCCTGATAAATAGAAAGGGATTCTATTCCAATATTTTTGCTTATATAATTACACACAAGCCATTTCCCCCTCTCATTTTCTGTGTATTTCTGCCATTCGTATCCACTTAAACACAACCTAACTTCAGTTAGAGCTATGGTAAAGTTTCTTCATAGGAAAATATCTGTTGCTCACCTCAAAATCTGACTGGAACTGAAAGTTTCCTGGGGCAAAGGTGCAGAAACAGGACCTTACTTGGCTCCCTTACATGATGCAGTCTGCTTACCCTGTCACCCCTTCATGCTCACCATCTCACTGCAGTTCCACGTGAAAGTTTAGGTAATTAAATGCTTTTGAATAATTATGTGAGTATGTGCTGCCATTTCCTTAGACATTTCCAACAAAATTTTAGCATTCAATGGAAGTGGCACATCTGTTTCTGAAAACAATTAAATTATTAGATACAGAGTAATTCAGTTAGCCCTACAGATGACTTGAGAATTTTGATGTATAATCAATAACCCTGGAATGTGAGAAATGGAAATTGGATTTGGAAGATTAACAAAACCTGCCATTGAAAGATTGATTTTTTGCATAAGAGTTTGCCTTTATCAGAATTCCCAAGGGCCCCAAGTAATAGCTAGTTTATATTGGTCAGAAAGAAATAATAAGAAAAAAAAATATTGAGGAATGGAGTTCTCAGCTTCCCTTCCAAGGGCACCAAAATTTTCTTATTTCACAGGTTTCAGGAAAATAAAAGCATCTGTTTCCTTGTAACTATGTTCCAGGATACTGTCAAGTTTTCAAGTTTCTTTTAGCCAGAGTTCAAAATAAGAACTGAAAACATGGATTTGAGGGGGAAGAAACAGTTCTGCTGTACTAAAGGTTTAGCATCATAAAGTAAAACAAGACTCAAGATTTCTGTGGGAAGGAGCATGGGAAATCAGAGCTTTCTCAGCATATCTTTATATTTTGCAATACTACTGCCTTTTTACAGGGATTCTTTCCAGTATTAGAACAGGACCAGCCTGTAGATGATTTTGATTAGGGCCTCTTGCTCAAATTTGATAATCATCCAAATCCTAGACCTTTTAGATCTATTTGTGGTGTTAATTCAGAAAACTTAATGAGTCTCTAATGAAACATTTTTGACTGCAGTATGTTTCTGTTACCATACCTTCCACTGTTTGAAAGCATAAGCTGTTCCAGTAATAAATGACAACTGCAGGCATGATCGTGCCTGCTGGAACCTGACTGTCCATGCTACTAAAGGGTGAGAATGCACTTGTGTGTTTGGGTTGCTGTAATTAGCACGTGCTGCATGCAATTCCTCAGAGCAGTCTGGAAGCTTGGGTTTTTTGGGGTCCTTAACAGGCCATTTATATGGAGATTCAATTTTGAGACTAATATTTTCTGGAAGTAGAGGCCTTCAGTGTCCAGCTGAAACAATTTAATTAGCAGTAGAGATGCAGATGAAAGAGGACCAAATTACTCACGGATTTAGAGCAGAATCATTTCGTTATTTGATTTACAGCATGGAGGAATTGTTCTAGTCAATGAACAGGTTCTCAGGTTGTTCCTTTCTTTGTTTTGAAAGGGATTTTTTTTCCTCAGGATTTTGTCATTTATAATAGCTATTTAGGAAAAGAATACCCTCATCAGTCAAATCTCCATAAAAAAGAATGGATAATTTTGTTCTTTTTGTCCTAGACTGATGAATATGGAAGATCTTTCCTCAAGTCAAAAAAACACTGTAACAGATTTATAATCCTCTTCAAGAAAGGATTTGGGAAACAGCAGAAAAGACTATGGTTCAAGTGCAATATTTTAAGCAGATAAACTGTTTTAAAATAATCTTCCCTTTATTTTCTCTTAATCTAAGACAAATAGAATGGGAGATTTATCCACCAACTCTATAAATAAGGTCTCTGCGAATTTCTTCTAAAAACAATCAAATTGCCTTTATTTAGCTGCCTTCTGTGTCAACAAATGCTGAATTATGCATGGAGACTATGATATTGTGATACTCACTTTTAGTGACCTTATAAAAGCCAGAGAGAAATCAATATGGATTGCAGTACTAAAAATGCTGGAAAAGCTTGGTGATCTGAGTAAGCAGCCAAAGTCATGTTAAAAAAAGTCAGTGTCAGATTTCATTTTTAAGATTAAGTGAGCTGATGCTTCAAAAACTTGGTTGTTTCTTGGTGGGTTTCTTTGTTGGTCTTTTTGGTGGTTTTTTGTTTTGTTTTGTTTGTGTGTTTTTTGTTTTATTTGCTTTGTTTTTTTAAAGAAAGATGGATGTGCATTAAAAAGTTAATAAAGACATCTTTAAAAAAACATTTTTACTTTTGGTCTCTGTTGTCACTGCAGCCTCATTAATTTTGCTGTTGACCTTAATTGAGCTGCATGCTTGCCTTTGTTTTGTTCCAATACTGAGGAAAAGGAAAGAAACTCCAGCTACTCCAGGAAGTATTTTCCTACCAGAGACAAAGCAACTTCTGGGAGTCAAACTTTACCTGTGTCACAACAGTCAAGTGAAAATGTATTCTGAAGAGTTTTGTTCCATGGGTTTCTTTCCTCTCCTTTCAAACCCATTTTTTCCTTTGTCCTCCAGACATGCTGCACCAATGAATCTACAATTGAATCAGTCTCTGTGGTGAAAAGTTAATCTCTGTTTGCTTAATCTGGTTACCTTTTGATTGCAGTGGTTCCTAGTTATTGTGTTGTAAGATAGTGAATACACATTCTGTGTACATTTTTCCTATTATAGTTCATGGATTCCTACCATATACTCAAAAATTCTTTTTCTATTTTGTACTCAGCATTTGGTCTATGTAAGCCATTCCAATTTTTTTTATCTGCCTTTTTGCCCTTCTCTGTACTTTACTCATGCTGTTAAATCCTTTGGGATGAGATGGCCAGCAGAGTATTCAGTATTCAAGACATTACACAGCTTTGGACAATGGCACAGTGAGGTTCTGTGCTTTGTTATCTAATCCTTCAATAATAACTTACAATATTTAATCTGACAACTCATTAGCTTTTGAGATCTGAGCCGAGGTTTACAATGAATTATACACAACAAATCCAATATATCTAAAAAAAGCTTTGTCCATATTATAATGCAATAACACTCATAGATCAGAGCTAAAATTTCACAACCACCTGCTCAGAATAGCTAATATATCTCAATAGACCTCAATACCCATATCCATGGAATAATTTTCAAAACTCCAGCTCTGAAATAAAAGAGATACCTCGCTTGATCCAGAGAAGAGAGAGGTGAGTTAGAGATCAAGCTGGAAAGAAGGGGGAAAATATAATATCGTAGATGAAGTCAGTTGTAAATTAGAGAGAAAAATGTCTGATTTATTACAGAGAGTGGAACATGGATGTTGTTACGGTAAATAGTTAATTAAAATGTAAAAGATGAGTCTGACTTAAAGAAATGAGGAGTATGAGATGGTCCTGATACTTCTCAATTTGAAATTTTTGTGGTTTATTTAACTAAGTTTCCAGCTTCCAGAGTACAGCTGAACTCAAAATTGCTATCCTCCTCTCTTGCCAGGAGGCTTAAAAATAGATGCTGCTATCGCAATTTTTTATAAAGTTACATGCACCCTGCACAGTGGCAACTGCAGCCAGAGAGGAGTGACAATATGTGACGTTCCCCTGAAGCCTGTGGTGCAGACAGTGGTGAGGGAGGCTGTCTATCTTCAGCCCACGGAGGTCCACCAGTAAATTCTGTGAAATTTAGTAGCATTTAGATAAGACCACAACTATTAAGCATAATTTAATTAAAATGGAGCCCCCTTTTCTTATTTATGTTTTCTCTCATTTTCTGGGGTGGCTTTTAGGAAAAAAAAAAAAAAAAAAAAGGAATAGTTCAGCATTTAGGAAGTTTACATCTATCCAGCTTTGATTTATGAATCAATCAATCACAGACGTTTCTTCTTTTTTTTTTTCCCCCAGAAACCAATAATCACAGAATGAGTCAGAGACCTCATTCCTTCACTCACTTTTTATTACAGTAACTGCTTTGACTTTGGCAAATCAAAACTGTTGTAAGAGGATATTTCATTCATGATTGGTAGGTATTATGCAAGCAAAAACTTTGTCAGAACAGTTCTGATAATTTTTCCAAGTAATGGTGATATATAGTGAGATATAAATACATATTTCATAGGTGGCTCAGTTGACTACTAGATGGATGATGCCAAAGTCCCAATTAATTGCATACAAATAGTTTACTTCAAGAAAACTTCTTGCAGAAGTCTTCAAAACTTGATACCAGGGTTATTAATGAGGATTACTAAATGAAGCAAATCTTCATGCAATTTAATTGCCTTCAGAAGCTTTGTGAAAGCAAGTAAAATTTATTTTTTTCTTGAAGCTTGGGATGGTTTGTTTGGTATTTTCTGCCAAAATACAATTTTTGCTAGCCAAAAATTGAAACCTTACTGAAAAAAACTTTCCTTTGGTGGGGACTTTGTAACTTGGAAAGAAGACACCAAAGCAGTGATTTATCTTATGAAGGACCTGGTCTTCACTCAACTGTTAAAGTAAATGAAAATAATGAAGAGGGTCTGCCACAGAGCTATCAGGGTCTAAGTGTAACATTTTGAAAAGACAGATGAAGTAAACTAAGAAGCGCTTGGGTATCTTGTATTTCCCACTGTAATTATTGCGCTAATAAGGGTTTGTCTCATGAGCAATCACTGACTGCTCGGATCTTCTAATGAATATTTAGAATATATGGTGAAAGAGATGTTTCTATTATCACCGGATCTCTTTGAAGGTATAGGCAAGATAATTTGTCTGTCAAAATAGAAAATAGTGGAGAAGATTGTTTTCTCCTTGCACATCATGAAAGCATTGATCCAAAAAAATGTTTTAATGAACAAGAAAAACACTTACCTTGACATTTGCTAGCATGTTAAAGATTGCACGCATAAATAGTGGGAAATAAACATACCTTTAAGCACTACAGCTGAACTGAAGCATGACATTTTAATTTCCTTAAGCCTTGGATCTTCTAGTCATTTACATCAAAGACACATCAGAGTCTCTAGGACTCTGTTCTTGGGTTTGACTTTTCATTGTTATTTTGTTTCTATGAACTACACTTTATGGTGGTTTTAGAAGTCAGTCATTTGCAAAATTGATCCAAAATTTTCCCTTCATGCCAAACAGCAACATGCTGCAGCACTGCGGCAGAGTGCACCAGTTCCTGGAGGAAGCAGGCTGGGAAAGCTGATTGATGGAGTCACAAAGCTTCGAGATGGGGTGCATTCAAAATTCATGTAGATTAATTTGTTTGTATAGTGTATTGTGTTCCTACATCTTTTTTCCAGCATGGATCCCAGATCAGAGCACAGCCCTACAGAGTCTAGGAACAGAGAAACATTCTTTTCTAAGAGGGCTAAACTGGGCCCTATGCTTCCCTTCACCATTTATTTCTGTCTTTTTTCAAATCCCTTGTCCCTCCATGGTAGAAAACACAATTATACCCTAGAATGGCTGCATTTATGGTTTTGTTGGGCTGATGAAAGAGTGAGGCAATAGACAGGTTCCATATATTTATCTTTTTAACACAGCACAAAGCCATCAGCCTTCGGCAATAAGTAAGAGCAATTAACAGTCTGGCTAGTCATTTAGCAGGCATGCACTGCATCAGAAGTTAGACACTGCTTCAGGCAATTGAGGAAGACATAGACCTCAAGAGTCCATCTCCAAATCTCTGATCAAATGCCTTCATTGCAAATCTTGGAGAAATTACATAGATCCTAACATACGGCATCATCTTCAATGCCTAATAAAAAGATATAATGGAACCCTATTTTTTTAACTACTGAGAGAGCTGATCAGAATATTTGTATTCTGTGGTATTTATGGGAAATATGTCCCAATTTTCATTACAATTCTGATAGCTTGAAATTATTTCATCACTTTGGAGGCCTTTTTGCTGTACAGCCTTTATAAATACATTTCAGGTTCAGCATCATTCCTCCTCCTCCAAGGCAGACAGGCCTCAAACTCAAATTGTTTTTATGGGGTTCTCCCCATTCTTCTTGGACCCAGCACAACTTCTCTCCTTGTTCAGCCCCTAATTCTCGAAATGTGAGGTAATCCCCAGGGATTTACAGAGTGTGCATCAATGATGCTCAGCATGCGTGATGAAGTTTCATGCAACATGCTCTGAGAAACTGGCTTGAATCTTGGGGAACATGAACACCGATTTTTTTTGTCAGCTACAAGTTTTCTTTTGAAAGACACCTGTGTTTCATGCTGCCCCAGTTATAAAATGCTTCAAGACAAACATAACTTTAAACTGCGCATTTTTGTATTAAAATACAGGAGTCTTCAGTGCTTTACAGATCGTGACCTTTCTTGAGTGCAAATAATGTCATTCTTTCATTCTTTGTTTTCAGCTTTGTTTTCAAGGCTATATCCAAAATGCTTGGTTTGTTTTTTCTGTTCTTAAGGCTCCTTTTTTGCTTCTCAGGAGATCAGAACAACTCAACTGAGTTTCCTTTAGTGTTAGAAACTAGGCAGAATTTGTTCCTTTGCAAAAAAAAACCCCAATAAAGCAACGAACCCTTTCCATCCTTCAAAACACTGCAGCTTTATTCCTCAAGGCACATATTAAATCTATTCAGTTTAACCTTTCACTCAGTGGGTTAAAGATGTCAAAAAATTTCCTCCTTCCCCAATAATTTTCTTATGGCCACAGAAGAAAATCTTCTTAATATTATCCAAAATATCTTTTCAGACACTTAGATCCTTGCTTACGAATGCCACTAAAGACCAGATTCAAAATTACAAATCTAATCATCTCTACTTGCGTCTGCCGTAGCATCTTCCTGCCCATATTTTTACTGATCTATCGTCAAATTCTGGAGGCAATGTTAAAGCAAATTGATCAACAAGTCCTCCAAAAATGCACTGAAATTCAGATCCTCTTCTGGTGAGTATTACCAGACGTAAAACAACACTTGATAGAACTCATTTCAGCACCTCAAGGTATTTTCAATAGCAACAGACACATTCATTTGCAGTCTCAGAATGAGGAAAAGCATCAAACTACACTTCTTTCATTAAAATTTGAACAGGAATGATCTTTTGACCGCTGAGAGTTAAGCCAAGTGGCTGGAAATTGCTAAATAATCCTTCACTGGGAAAGCTAAGTTCCCTCTCTTCTGCTCCATCCTCTTGCCTATATTCTCTTACTTTGTCCCCCAAAAGTTACTTTTACCCTCATAAGCAATCTGCCATGGACATCACTAAAAGATCAACTTTCACACATGCAGATATGTGTCACTATCCTTAGTGCAGCACCGGTCAGGGATTTGCTGCTTAAGCCATAGCAGATTGCCTAGCTTTCTGCTGCAATTTCTTGTAGGTTCTGCTCAGAACTATTTAGGAGTTGCAAATTACAGCTATACATACATTTTTTTGCCTAAAATATGTTGGAGTTTTTTCTTCACTCTCCTTTNCTTTAGAGCTGGAGACCGAGACTGTTCTCACCCTTTTTGCCTAAAATATGTTGGAGTTTTTTCTTCACTCTCCTTTCAAAAGCAGTGTTTTGCAGGGACTCAGGCTGAAATGTGAACTTTCTTTGTTGCTAGCAATCTTCTAGTAGCTACTGTAATTTTCTCAAGTTAAGGACAAAGTTAAGGGCATAAGTAATTAGGCACACACTAATAACACACAAATCAAGACGCCCTGCTGAGCAATCTCTCTCTCCATCTCTGCATTTATCTTTGTTGAGTTTAATTTGGTTAATGTTTTACTTTGTTGGTTTTAAATCATCTCCAGGAGCACACAACTCCTTTAGGATCCTCAAGTGATCCAAACAACTGCAGGAATTAGTAGCTATCAGCTACCCATGAAGCAACTGGGATTGATACAGAACTGGATTAGGGCTGCTAGCAAATAGGCAGTGAAACCTGGAACTGCACCAGGGTTATGAAGGAATCAGAACAAAATCATGATCAGTCAGGACAGTTCCAAATCTATTGACACTCTCAGTAACTATCACTACTGTCCTTCACAATGTCGTCCCAGTTTTGTACTGAGTACAATTGCTGGAGATTTATGCCATTACATTCTTTGTCAGGCTTTCCTTCAGTATTTCATTTAAACTTCCCAAGGCAGGATTGCTCTCCTCCCTGTTCTGCTTGCACGTAAAGTGCCCAGCACAGTAGGGTCCCAACAGTCTGGGATATGGAATCGCTGCCATAGTACTTGAAGACAAGAAATAAAAGAAACAGTCAAGAGAAAAGCCTTGAGCTATCAGGCAGGCTCCCACTGGAAAACACCATCTCAACACACTGGAAAGGAGGGAGCCAAGCTACAAACAGCATGGTTTGGAGCTACCAAAAAACAGTACATGAGCCTATCACTGAAAGGAAGAAAGAGCAGTAACCAAAGAGAAGAGCAGGAAAATGTGGCCAAAACGATCAAGTCTCTCTAATACAGGTCCACCTCAAATGTGCTGGCCCTGGCTGAATACATTCAAACTTAAATATTGATAATTCCCAAAACACGTCCTGAATAGATACACATTCATTATTCAGAGCATAATTCTTCATTGCAACACATTTAGCTTATCATTCCTGCCTTTAACCAGATTTGCTTGTTCCTCACAGCCCTCTCAAATGTGGCAGGCTATTTGCATAACTAGCGCTCAAAATTAATTTTCAAAAGAGTAAAATATTTCAAAAATAAAGAACAATAGACTATGTCAGAAAACTAATACTTATACACAAAAGGTATAACATCTTTCTGAAAAGCAATCTCAGCTCTTACATCAGATTTCAGACCTGCTTCCATGAAAAATGCCAGACTCTGAGGTTAATACAAAGATGTTGATTTATTGTCTTTGAAACTCCCCACTAGTAAACAATCCCTGTCTTAACATTTCTTTTAAAGGAGGGTCAACACTCATCTCTGTCCCAAGTCTTTCATGACTACAGCATTTAATTAGATTTTTAAAGCTTGTGTACCTAAGCAAAACAATTTACCACACACATAGATCAGAAGATAAAATCCTACCCTCACAGTCTCCAATTTAGGTCTTTAGAGGGCATTTCTAGAGGTTGGCAGCTCTGATCTTTGAGCATTGATTTCCTGAACAATGAAAGCTTCATAAAGGATTCTTTCTTTTAAAGAGTATTGTGGGGTCATTTGTAGACAGACTTGTGTTTCATATAAGAATATCTTTATTTTTCTTTGACTCAGTTAATATATCAAGTCCCTGTTAGTAATGCCAATGTGCTCTATCCACTCTTGTGGTGCCTACAGAGGATTTCAAGAGTTCACTACAAGTTTTACTCTTTTATTTGTGCTTAAACGGCTTGTAAGGGAAGCAGACCTCATAAGAAGACCACTCCTAGAGACAAAAATGCTGCTTATTTTCTACTACTGGATGTCTGGAAGCAATCACCAGCTGTTAATTAACATGGGAGTCCTCTTTCCAGGGACGCAGCAAAGCAAATCTGGATTCCATCCATCCCACACTCAGTCCAGGGGTGCTTCTTCTCACCTTAAAACTGCACCATCCTGTGATGTACCAATGTGTGAAGGACTAGCAGTCCCACAGTATTCATGTAATTTTCTTACAAGAAAAACAAAGAAAAAAAAATCAAGCAAACAGCACTAAAAACCCCGCAATATTCTATGATAGAATTGTGAGTCTAACTGAAAGACTCCAAGATAAGAATCACTAAGCTCATATTGTAGCATGGAGGAATCAACACAGTCAGCAATAGAAACTTCCAGAATGATAGTAGCAAAGCACTGGAATCAGTTCAAAGGGAAAGTGTAGGCAGCCCTGTCACTGGGTGCCGTTATGAAGACAGACACAAGTGGAGTTGATTCTGCACTGGAACAAGGGAATGGACATCCCTGTAGTCCTGTTCTCTGTGATTTGGTGGGAAAGGGCTAGAAGACAATACTAATCAAAATGATCAGCAATCTTTTGTGAGAGAAAAACATTTTAGCAAACCTTCACCTGGCATTAAAGTGTAACTCATTTGTCTGGTCTCTTTAATAGCCTTAGCCATGATTCAGTATTAAGGCAATATGATGGAATGTGCTTGGTTAAAAAAACATAACTATTTCCTTCACACTGTGTTTATGAGCATTTTCAGAAACTGCAAGTTTTCTTTCCCCACAGGGAAGGCATGCTGTGATTTATGAACTGTAATAGTGAGCTTAATTGGGAAGGAGATATCATTGTTGACAGCTTTGTCTTCACCTAGTAACTAATGGAATAAATCCACAGGGAGCATTTACTCACTCCCCATCAGGGTTTCGGACAGTGGCTCTTGGAGGCCACATAATTTCCAATGTCTTTGCAATACAGTTTGCACACTCAGGCCATTGCCACTGCATCCACGAACAGCTGTCCCCAGAGCCCCAGCCTCACAGGAGCTGGATAACAGAGGGTAAAATTCTGGACCACAGTGCAGATATCCATCTACATCCTGCAGTGGTGTGTCACAAAGACATCTCCAACCCCATGAACCTTGAGTTCTCTGCAAAGTCCAGATCAATCACGCTGATCAGATGGGTTGAGGGCAATTTGGCCCAGGGATAAATAGCTTGAGGCAAGCACTACATGAACGGGACATGCCAGAATCTGAATATGAACAGAACCACAGACAATTAGCTTGGCTGTCTGTCAACCATATGCCTTCACTGATTCTTGCTGGGGAGGGGTGTTGTTAAACGGGTCCAGCTGGTTTGGCATTTGTTGTTTATTTAGTAACAAAACATTAATTTAGAAGGCAGATATTTAAGCTTTCTCTTGAGCACATTTTCATTGCCATTATAGTTCCTGCTAGGGTATTTCCCCTCCACTATGACCAATTTCAGTCATTCAGGACTGAGTTTATGGAGCCAAGGGACCCAAATCAGATACATCCATGTTATAAGAATGGGGCTCAAATGAATGGTGTATCACTTTCCCTGTTCGCAGGGACACTATCTCATCACGTGCCTAGAGTTTATCAAGGTTGTGTAAGCTGATGCACAGGTCATCCTAAATCAGAATTCACTGTTCATAGGACAGACCCTGCAGATTCTTATGCAAACAGAGGATTCACTGAACTAATCGACCACTCGAGCATGTAAACCTATGTAATTGTTTGTGTGACATCAGACACATTTCAGAATAAACTCTGCACTGTTTGTACTGACAAGTGCCTCATAAATAGCACAGACTGTGGCAGAGACCTCTGAATGTCACTGTCATTCTGGGAAATACACTCCTGCCAGTATGAGGGCAGAGATTACTGTTGTGAGCTGCAGTCCCTCTTCAGAGTGGGGATTTTTGGTTGCCATTGGCTGACCCAAGATGGTTCAGCTTGCATTGTAAAAGGAGGCTTTTACAGAACAAGTGGAGAAGACACAGATAATACGAAGAGCTGTAGAGAAACTCTGCACTCTACAGAGTACTCCTATAGCTGTTCTGCTTCCCACCCCACTGTATATAGGGAATGCCAACCTTTCTTCATATTAGAGTAACCAGATGAATAATTTTCCTTCTAAGCAGAAGAGAGCAGAATGATTTTGTTTCATCTTATTGCATTCTGATTCCTAAAACCATCTCATTGCTCTCTACACATTACTGAGATACCTACTTCTGGATCTCACAAGCAGCTCCCTTTCTTTATGTAATTCTTACTCTAAGACTGGGGCCATTTGTGGTCATTCACATTTAGTTAGGGTACCAATCTTTCCTCCTCAGAAGAAAAAAAAATTTTTCCTCCTAGTGAGGGAAAGCCTAAAAGAGAGTTTTCACTGATAGTGCCTTTTGTACTATCCTGTCAACCCTCTGAAAAATGGGAAGATTCCCTTCCATACAATTCAAGGCTCAAGGCTGACATTCTTTGCTCTCTGTTAACATCCTAATGCATGTGAAATGGCAACCCAAATTCACCAATTACTCTCTTTGGCCTTGAGTTTAATGATCAACTGATATTTTTTTTCTTTTTTTTCAGCAGAGACTGCCTACTTTTTTAAGACATGAGAGTACGGCACACAAATAAAGGCATTTCATTATATTTTGATATTCCCCTTCAGTTTCTCAAGGTTGTTTCACTGTACAATTATAACAAGACAACAAAAGAAAGCCTCTTCAAACTGTTCAGGAAAACTAGAAGTAGTTTCTGTGTGATCACAAAAGCCAGGTGTGGAACTCACCAATAGTTGTTTACTAGACTGAAGTAGTTTTCAACATTTTCTAATTTACAGCTTCTGTGTAGACTATTACATTGCTAATTTAACTTCACTGGCAACAGGCTTAGCTTTGTTTGTTACATACAGAGACCCCTAGAACAAGTCATTTTGTCCCAGGCAGAAAACAGTGCCTCACGAAATCACTACTTCTCGTAACACTAAATGTGAAATTTAGGCCTAGCTGAAAACACAGGGGTATGAAAGGTTGTGGAGGGAAACAGTTTACTTCATCTTGTTCCCAGTAAAGCAATAACAATGTTCGGCTGTGCTGATGTTTGATGCCTGAGTTCAGGTAAGATGGGTCAGGTAGATGTCATGATCTGATTATTGAGGTTCTTAGAAATACCTCTGCCCGATTTAAGGTGCAAACGAGACCACACGCCAGCCAATGGTAAGGATTTTATTTGATAGTAAATATGAGAGAGAGAAAGAGAGAAAGAAAATAGAAAATAGGTGGGGGGGACAGAAAGAGAGCGACTGGGACAGAATAGGGAAAATATCACCACTCCATGGATCCTGACGATCTTCCTTGATCCTCTCCAGCCGGTCTTCTTGTTGGTGAAGGTCCCCCCAGAAAGCACAGAATCCAATGGGTTAATCTCCCCTCGAGCCAGGTGGCAATGTCCTGGCAGGTCCCCGTGGGGGAGGGGGGCAGTCTCTTACAGCAGGCTCTGGATCTGTTGCATCATGTGCAGTCCTGTGGTGCAAAGCCTCTGGGGAGAACTCTGAGGGGTCTTTGATGGATTATGACTTCCCCTCAGCTGCTTCTCACGTCAAAGTCCCGTGGATGCGGCCTGTGGGGCTGGGGGTTCCACAGCTGGGCCAGTTTGTGTGACAGAGGATGGGGGTTTATTGCCTCTGACCAGAGGTTACGCCACGTGCCCGAAACCACCTCCTCCTCCCCTCTCCCCAGTTGTGGGGGGAGTCTGTAGACCTGGCTTCTGTGAGCTGTGCTCTCCCCCCACCCCAAACTCAGCCAGGAATGAGTCTCAGAGCAGCTGGTGGCTTTGGCTTTTTACCTTTTCCTAGCCTGAGATGACTGAACAATAGGTTTCCCTTTATCTAATCAGCAGTTTGACTTTCAGTGCAAAGTCTCAGTCTTCAGGGAGGCTTCTTTGGTTGTAGTTTTTTTATAATGAGCAAAACTTTTTATCAATGTTTGAGGCATGAACTATTTTCAGTCTATGACAGTAGGACAATGTAATTCATAGTGAGGTTGGTGCCTACTGATGAAATTTTTCTGAGATCATTCTGACCTCGCAAATCATTAATCGTGCTGGTTGTACAAAACTCTCACAGCTGTTCGTTCATACATGGTACACATAAACTCACAAGCTGGTATCACACTGAACAGAACCCTACAAGCTTTGAAAGCCACTGCAGAGCCCCAATCTATTTAGAGATCAAGGTTAGAGACAATTGTTAGGCATGTGTCATATCCATTGAAATCGTAATCCCAAACGAGAAATCTAAATTTTACTAATTTTTTGTCCTTCAAAAGTAGGAAAGTCTACAAGAACAGACCTACTGATCACTGTCTGCACACAGACTAGGAGTACCAGGAGCTGCTTGTGTCACCTTACTTAAACTTTTCCTGCTCCAGATCATCCACTTGTGATCCTTTTACAAACTGAAATGTCACGAATGGTGTTTCTTTTATGGTATTTCATTACTTTGACCTTGTCTTTTAGACAAGTCTTCTTTGGCCTATTAGGTGGTATGTTGGATGTATTAAATGAGGAATGATTGAATAAAAAAATAGTATCCCCTCACCTATTACATCTGTACTGCTCTCTTTGGTCTATTCCCAAGTGACACTGCAGCATTAGAAAGGATTTGAAAAGGAAAGAACCACAGCCTGGAAAGCACTCTTACACAGAGATTTTAGTTTTTGAGGAAGTTTATTCTAGAAAAGAGACATATAAGACAAAGTATAATCAAAACATGAAAGACTAATCAGTCACCTCGAAGTTTGTGTTATGAGAAACGAAGAATAGGATTCCAAATCTAAGATAGGTAGGATCGTGGTGTCTGAAATGCAGTTAAAAAATTTCCACAGGACTATAAATCTCACTGATACAGGATATCAGTTGGCAAAAGTGATTGGAAAGTTTCCTAGAGTAACTGCACATTCATAAAGGTTTCTAGGACTTCCAATCATTAGTGGTAAAAAGAAACATCTTAGGAGCAAGAGATCTGAAACAACTGAGCTAAACCTGGTCCTTATTTATGTAGGGACCAATGGGATTTTTTAATAAGCGCATATAAGAAATAGTGAGGATGATAATTCCTACATCTTCTACAAGTTATGCCCATCACAGTTGGTTCCAGAAGATGGGTGTTAGAGGCCTTGGGTCTGATCAAGTGTGACAGTACCTAATTACATCCACCCCTTTGGACTCTGCATGGAAAGGGCACACCATTGCTATAAACAGCAAACCACGGCAACACAAAGGGCAGAGAAATGTCCTTATTAGGTATAATACAGATAACTATTATCAATAAACACCATAAAATTCTAAAATATGAGATCTTTGGAAAGACTTGTATTTCTTGAGCACTCCTCATACACCACATGCCCCTCTCCACTTTTTAGTAAAGCACCTCTCACTCCCAGGGAATTTCAGAGAAAAAAGCAGAATATAGGAATGTAGATTCACTAAACTGATGGGTTTAGTGCAATCTTTTTCTCCCTTAGAAGTGAAAAATAATTGTAGCAAAAACCTCTCATAAGATGCAGGAAGACCACAGGCATTCTATTGCACTTCTACATCCAAGCAAGAAATCAAAGAGTTTCCTAATGAAATTATATCAGCACAGTGAAGTCTTCAGTGGAACTAACAGAAGTTTCTTCTCCTTTCCACATCTACAAGTTGCAGCTAGAAAATGTACATCTATCGGAAGGTAAACAGGCAGGGATATTAACATTCCTTGCATTCTTACCAATAATGTGAAAGATCATTAGTGACGATTCAGATCCCACAGCATCCCTTCTAAGAGATCTGCCAGCTTGCACACCTAATTATATACAGACACTCATGTTACAAAAGGGACAATAATCACTTACTTGATTAGCACCTCCCTTGGATTCTCAGAGAGCCTTCCTAGAGAGAGGGCTGTCACCTTTTCCAGTTAGCTGTTTTCTCTACCCCATTAACCTCTTCTCCCCCTGCCCTTAATCTTTATTTCAATAACCTCAACTCCTAGAAAGGTGACAGAAGCCAGTGGCAATATTTCTTTCTCCAACTTCACAATAGGTAATCTTTTGGAATATCATTTTAATAACAGAAGGACAATAAAACATCATCTGATAAGAGCACAAAGAGAAGAGGAGAAAGATGCACAAACATCAGTGTTAAAAGAGCGGGATGGGAGTCAAGTCCTCAAGTGTTTCTTAGGGCATATTCTCTTTTTTTGTGTGTCCATCAACCCAGTAGAGCAAGTGCCAAGTGGAATTACTCCCTCTGAGGTGTTACAGATTAGGGTTCAGTAATGAGCTTGTATTTCAAAAATGGCAGCATCCAGGATGTCTCTAACTCAGTATGCTACAGGGAAAATGAGCACCTCTTATTTTTTTTCAGGGAGATATGGGGCATTCTGCGTGGTGTAAAGCAAAGCCCACCTGAGCTTTACAGGTAAATATCCAGTGTTAAGCTCTTCAGTGGAAATTACTTATACTTTGATCTTCTTGATTTGACTTCATTAATTTGTTATGCTCTTATTTGCAAGGTGGACTGACATCCTAATTACCCCACAATACCTCAGAAAGCAATCAGTTAATTCCTCTTAATTGCTCCCTAATTCTTAAATGATTACTTAAGTATTTGTAGCTGTTACACCAGTTTAGAGTGCAATGTTAAGTGCCTTAATTTTTTGGATATTTAGTCTAGATTTTTGGGGGCAGATATTAAGTGCTATTCAAATGCCAACTTGACTTTGAAAGATCACTCTGTCTATGAGTCAGATCTCAGTGGATTGACTCCAAAGAGCAAGGGAAACATGTGATTACAATCTAAAGAATATTTTAACATTCAAAGTAAGTATTCACATCATCTCACTGACATTAAGACCGAATAGCTATAACCATGCATGCAGATTCCAAATTAATCAATATGCCTTCATTAGATTGGGATACATGCATCTCCTGCATCCCCCAGCAGGGAGCCTGATGGTGACAGACACCTGTCATTCTCACCCACCCTGCACTGCTGCCACTGCAGTCAGAATGAGCCCTACCCAGGTCAGAACTCTCCCTGTAAATGTGGTTTGTACCTGCCTGTCTGCCCTACACCCCAAGGCCCTCAGCATGTTTCTCACCTGCATTGCATAAAACCCTCATGCCTTTTCTTCTGTTTCCTTATCCCTGCATGATTTTGCTCTCCTGCAGCATCTAACAAGCAACTTCCCCTGTTCCCTATTAATTTTGACTCCTTTTCGACACTCAGGAATGACTCAGACTTACCCAATAGTAACACACCTCATCCTTTACTTGCATTTTTTCCTCACCTTTACAAACTTGTCTGGTGCACAGTTCAGGTCTACATATTGTGCAAAATGTTTACTTACCTTGTACACACAATCCTAAAACAGAGAAGATAAACAATATGCAGACAGTTCTCTTAAGACAGTAGGACCAGATATAGCAGATTACTTCCTGGGGACTAAGAGAAAAGATTCTAAACGGGGAGCATAAGAACAGGAAATAACATCCTCCATGATTTACGATGCACCCTACAGTCAGAAATTAATTCACAAAATGAAAACTGATGTAACCATGTCTTTAACAATGCTTATATAGTCAGAAAAATAATCTCTGAAATGTGTGCAATAACTCCACCTGGTGATTCTCAACATGGTATTGTCAGGTTTAAAGCTGCCTCTTACGAGAAAGAGAGGAGCAGAGGTGTTATAAAAACTAAAGGCCTAATCTGTAACATAAGCAGCACACTTCTGATAACAGTACATCCTACACTCTGTTAGCCTTTATTTGGCTTGACCTCTAGATTGCATTTCAAACTAAAACACGTATAAAAAGGAATGTAGTGCCCATCCTGCCCACAGAATATATTTTGTATGATAGTAGGAACTATGTACATCCCACAGGAGACTGCTGAACTTATTAAATTAATTTCTAGCTGTACATTATTATATGCATATAAAAAAAGCATCACCCTTTCTTTCAAAAGTTATTCTTCGTTTTCTAGGAATGGAAAATAACAGTGCAGATGACATTCAAATGCAAAGCTGAGAAGCAAATAGACCAAACTGAACCCCTGTTTAAAGCATTGATTCCCAGGACTGCCCAAGTTGGTCCTCCAGAGGAAATTGATTTTTGATACTGGCAACAAAGACTATTAAGGATTGAAAAGGAGAATATTGTTATCCTATAGCTGTAAAAAAAACATTTGTCATGCCTTTCAGACTTAGAGGAAAGGTACTAAGCTAGATTTCTTGCCTCTCACACCATATTTTAATCTAAAAGTTTTCCAAAGCCTCCACAGATATTTGCAGGACAATTTGAAAAAGACCTGATTCTCTACAGTATATTGTAAATTTCTAGGTTTCCAGCCAAAAATTGTTTGCATGTGCACACTGAAATATATACATATTTGAGACTCCATTTCCTGCAGGTTCTGCCAATGAGGTTTCTCAGCCTGCTGATAAGCAATAATGTCATATTCCTATCAGCAATTATAACAAGCCTTAGTAAAGCATACGAAAAGTCTTACCTATGAGTATCTCATAAGATAAGTACAATAAAAGTAAAAAGCTCCTGAATCAAAACAAGGTTTTCAAGATATTTTTTCAACCAATAATTTTTCCCAGTTTATATGGGAAAGAAAAAAAATCTTAAAAAATTATCAAAACTCATAGTTTTGCAGAAAATGTCAATAGAAAGCCTTTGGAGTAGGAAAATCATCTGACATTAGAAAAAAAGACTGTCAAACACCTTTTACTAATTAGATCATATTTCAGAGAGCAGTGGTATGAAAATGTAAATCATTGTAGTAAAAGATCACTGGATAAGTACCTACACTGAGATGAGTTAACAACACCCAGTTTTGCCTGTGGAGTCTCTCTCACCTTTTCTCTGCTGGCTTTGTGTGATGTAGTCAGTGTACCTACCAGGACCCCCCCTTTTAAAAGGAAGAGATATGGTCATACCTACTGCTGAAAGAGGTTTCATTTGGTGCAAATATTCCAGAACTGTCCATTGGGAAAGAAAGGGGTAGGACTTCTGATAAATGTGTTTGCCATTAAATTAAGTTGCAGAGGGCGGTCCTGCTCAGCTCTGTGACTATGTGAGTGGAAAAATCCAGTTGTGCTGTTCTGGATTTACCTTTGTGGAGTAAAAGACTTCAACCTGGGAAAAGGCTAACCTCAATAGGGCTGTTTTTTCGTACTGTGTCAGGTTCAGAAACAACTCACATAATAGAGTCAGTCTGAAAACCCACCCTGCCCTCTGGAAGGCAGGGCAACACTTGGCAAAACAGTCTTAAAAATAAGAGCCGTGCTAAGTCACTGCTTATTTATGACAGAAGCAGAAGGATATTCTGGGGTATCAACTTTATGTGGGTACAAGCAGCAGCTTAGCAGAAATACACTTGTACTCTAACTGGCTAGGGAAGTGTAAAGCTGGCTGGATGTGGAGGAGGAAACAAACTTAAGCAGGAGAAAGATGTTCCACTTCATCAAACTCGGGTTTCTGTTCTCTTTTTCACTCAAGGTGGTTGGTTGAATCTGCACAGGTAGCTGAGCAGAATCTCGAGGGGAGGAAGTTATGTAGAAAAACCCTCATTTAAGAAAAAGGAACACCACCAAAAAAAAAGCACCCAAAAAACTCCTCAACAACCAATCCAAATTTCATTCAACTTGCCGTAGGATACTGAGAAATATTTCTAATCTCAAGTACTTTTTAGGGAGGGTGGAGGAGCTGGGCAAGGGCCAGTTAATTTTTATTGGTGCACTAAGCAAGTCCATGTCATCCCATCATTTTATATATGCCTGTCATGTTCCTCCGGTGGCAAAGCCATTTATACATTTACCTGAACTATATTTTTGTTTTATGGCAAGGAAAAATGTCTGGATTTGTTGAGCATCCTAGTTTCTCCTTCAGTGTCATTAATGCTGCCACAAGTCACTACTGCCTCTGAAGAGAACGGAAGTGCCACAGATGCGTGCCTCTTGGAACCTTGTCTACCCTGCTGTTAAGAAGCCAGAGGAACAGAAAGATAGTTGAAACAGTTCTTTCAGAAAAATTATTTCTTTTCCTTAATGCCACGTTTGAATTAAAAAGGAAAAGTTGGGTATGCTTCATCCCAAATCACCCAAAAGTGTAGATGGAAGAGCTCTTTGCAGTACAGACACACTGAACCATTAATATTTATATAGCAGAACTGGCCTGGCTCACTTGCTAATGTGGTTATGCTGTTTCCAAGCTACACGCAGCATTTCCCTGTTATTGTGCAAAGTCATGACCAGACAGTAACTCAGAGTGACAATGCACACAGTAATGACTCTGCAGGGCTCTCAGTGGGCACAGCCATGGGTATACACTGTTTATGAACTGACTTTGGGGTACGTGGCATCCTGGGGTCAATAACTCCCCATTCAGAAATGCTTCCCACCTTAGTCTGATGTACTGTTTTCTTGCAATTGGCCCTTTGTAACCAATCCACTTTATTTTCAAATAAAAATGACTAGCGATGCTCATTTTTCCCACCTCTACCAATGCCACTTGTTAGTACTTCTGCTCCTTCACCAGCAGATTTGTCTCAGTTAAGTTCAGCTGTCCAGATAAAGCACAGCAGTTTAAGAGTTCACAATCAATGAAAAGACAGAGGAGCCTCTAGAGACCAATTCATGACAGAGACATATCTTAGGATGGACTCCCTCTGTTTCCTTCTCTCCATCAATGGCACATAAGACTGGTATGACAATTTAGACTGAACAAACATTTGTTGGTTTAAGATAGTCCTAACGCAGATGATGATTTTTTAAAAATCATTACTAACAGATATCAGAACTTCAGCATAACTGTTTGATGCACTTAACTTCTCAAGGTGAAAATATTTTCACCAAGAAATTTGTGTTTGTTTGCCAAGGTACTGTCTAATGAATAATATGACCCCACTCTATAACAGTAAATGTATCCCTTTCATTCATGGAAGTATTTCTGACTCATTCCACAAGTTCCATCCATTGAGAATCACCATGCAGGAAGGAATTCAGTAATAGCAGTCCTGAGCACAGTGGCACTTTTCAAGGCTGCAACTCCTAAACACATTACTGTGGAAATATCATACACATATATTAAGGCAGACATAAGCACATTTGTTTTTATTCCTTGCAACAAGTCCATAATGATTTCATAAAAAGAAGGAAATTGCATGCAATGTCATTATATCAGTCATGAAAATTTGTCATTTTCTGTAGTTAACCAATTATTCTTAATGTTTGCTTATTTTTAAAAGTCATCTAGAAAAACCAAACTCATGAAGTCCTTCAGCCATATGAGTTATAACAGCCCATGGAAAGCACTCAGTGGCAAAGTATGTGCTGAAGAAATGAGTATTCCTGGATGGGGATATTATATTGTTAGAGACTGAAAAACCTACACACACCAAGCTCATAGTAGCATCATTTTTACACTCATCCTTGCCTTGCCCTTCTTTTCTCAGACATTTAGTGAGTCCAGCAGGAGCAAACAGGGAAACCTGGGTTCCAAGTGTGTAGTGTCACTCACTACCACTCCCAACTGTACTGAGCCTCATATTGGCAGCAATTAGTCACCAGTAGCCCTGCTAAACACTGTGATTTCAGAGGAACTGCCATCTCCCACCCCAGACTGACCCAAAATTATCATAGCCCTGCAGCTTTTCCCAATGCCCAGCATCAGCAGCTTTATAGGAACTTGAAAGAGTCCCTTGAAAATAATGTAAAAGGTCAGTTTAAGATATTTCCTGGTAGGAAATATCTTTCTTCTCACAAAAGTACAGAAAGTCTAGAAACAGGGAGTCGCAATTTGGAGTAAGAGGGAATCTGCAAAAGCTTGAGGGTCCATGTTCCTCCTTCCACTGAGCTATGAATTCAGAACTGGCTGGGATCTGTGTGATCCCTAAGAACCACTGTCTTCTTCTGTCTATAAAATTTATAATACCTAATTTAACTCCTACTTGGAAAGGAAAAAACAGTCCAACAGATCAACATAAGAGCTTACCTGTAATTGTGCTGTTCTCTTTCCTAGCTGAGCTTAAAATCACACTATCCCTTTTTTTAATATATCATCATAGATATGCTCAGCCAAGGAAAAAATCAAATCACAAGAGCATTTTCTTTAATCTTGGGCATTCAGTTATTATTTCATCAAACAGGATTGAATCCCAGGTGGTTCACTATCAGGGAATGGGATGCTAACTTATATTAGTACTTTAATTCTCACACCTCTTTTGAGTTAGATTATTTATAGACAGGCATAATGCAGAGCTTATGATGTTTTACAGAACAATTAAGAGCTAAAAAGTCAAAAACAGATGGTTTTTGCACTTTGTGAAACTCCTGGGAAAAATGCCTCTAGTTCAGCAGAGAAGCCCAAGCTTATCCCAGTGTGTTGAGAATATGCCCCAAAATACCCTTATGTTCTGAAAAGATGTTATTGATTATCTGTATCCTTGAGGAATTACTGACATACGAGATTCTGCAACCCATTTATGTATTTTGCTAGTTTAAAAAGAATAATCCAGATTTTGTAATCTGCTTTATGCAAGTCACTACAATTAATGTCAGAAGAAACTGCTACTTTCTCAGTTGAGTAAAATTCCAGAGCTGATCTGGCTGAAGGAACAGTAATGGGAGAGCATAAGTCTCATTTCTTTCCACAGGTCTCCTGATAGGCTTGAATTTCCAAACTGAGCTACATATTCTTAGTTAGCATTCCATATCTAACAACTCACAGACAACACTTCAGGCTGTTCTAAAAGACCCAGCAGTGGAATGACTCAAGAGTTTCCCGATACGATTCTAGGACCTGTTGCACAATAAAAGGAAGATTTTACCCTACAGCCCATGGAAGCTCAGAGTGTTTGTTATGTCTTCAGCTAAGTACATCATATTGTTGAATCGCCTGTCAATCCACCAAAAGAATTGCAAGGGCTCTAACAGAGGCAAGGGCTTTGCAGGACTTTTTCCAGATGGCTTAAAATGTGGCTGACCCCAAACATCATCCCCACAGCAGAGTTTGACTGTGCCCCTCTGTTTCAGCACTGGGTTCACTGTCCTGTGAATCACACACAGGATTCAGAGGCTCAGGGGGAGCAGCCCTGCACCCTCTCTACTTTTGCACAGGGAAGGGCAGTCGGAGTCATGATTTGTTGGAAACAGTGGAAGCTTCAGGCTCAGACAACCAAAGACTGAAATGAAGCAGGAGGAGATAACACCAATTTGGCATTCAGTGTTATTTAACTGGGGCAAGCGTCTTCACTAATGGGTCTTTGGAAGGACGGTGGAAAGGAGTGTAAGATGGCTGCTGTCATCCCCAGCTGCTAATTTGTACTGAGATATAGAGAACTATCAACTGCACTGTTAATTTCTGTATTATGGAAATTAATCCTCTCATTTGCACAGCAGGAAGCCAAATTACACCATCAAATGCACAAATAAATCTGACATTTTGAGAAGTTGACACTGCACCACTGAGAGCTGGTTCCAGCAATACCTCCCACTTCACAGAGAGAGCATAAGAGTGTCTCCTCTCAACAAAGATACTGATAGAATACCAGCCAGATCCTCAGCTGATGAAATTTGGCAAAGATCTCCAAGTTTAAAGAGAACAGCTGTGATCTACCTCCCAGATAGGCAGATAATAAAGAAAAGTGCGTTTTTGAGTGGGGTAAAGAACCATTTTTCTAAACTAGCAAGAGAAGTTGCCACAGGACCCACTAAACCTTCACATTCCAGTTTCAGTATATTTCCTCTATAGGGGTTCCTGTACCTACCATAGTAATTTTTGTACTAAAAACATAACACCTCAACAGGCAGCACTAAATTATAATAGTAGAGGTGAAAAAAAAAAAAAAAAACAAACTAAAAGAAAAAAGACTTATCTGCAGTGATACAGCCTGAGAGTTAAACATTCTGTAACAGCCACATTGTCTGTCACTTTATTTGAATGACAGCTACAAAATGCCTGAGGAACATTAGGTTTTATGAAAGAGAGTATTTCAATCATTCTTTGTTAGCTTGGGTTTATTTTCTTAAATTTAATTGTTACTCTGTATTTGAGAGTCAAAGACTTTAATGTGGATCACAGATTCCCTGGAGGTGGGGAATAATCCTCTGACTGATTTTCACTCATCCATTTTTCTCTCCTTTGTTGAGCCTGTCCTCTCAATGTTTTTATTCCTAAATGTCAACTCTAAAAAGTTACTGGAAAAACACACAACAATTATTAACAAACAACCATTAAAGTGGTCACACTTTTGCCTAAGTCATTGACTAGTGAGAGGAGCTGAAAAAATCGTATTTCAGCAGCTGGTATAAATTGTTGAAAATAAAGAGCCTGATTATAACCGTCCAACACATTCTGCTCATATCTAAAGCACTCCTATAAATTTTATCAGACTCCTACAAACAAGTTAAGATTAAACTTTCACTTAGGAAATGCAATAAAAAGAAGGCAAGTCTTTCTCAGCAAACAGGAACCACACCTGCCAATTCAAGCCTAGCATGATCCACATTCTACACTTAGAAATGAAGTGAATAGTCTCACCTGACTCCAGGATCTTGGGCTTTAGGAAAACATGCACATGCTCTGAAAACAGAAGTAAAAAGAGTTAGCAACATCACCTGAAATTCCATTAAGAAAGGCTGCAGAATCCCACCCCCCATTTTCTTCCCCCATAGAAGCTGTTTAAGCATAACCTTGTTTGTAGTTTGTTCTTTCATACAGAAACATAATTAGGATCTGATCTGCAACCACATGCCTTAAATAAAAGGCAGCTGCTCATATGATCTGCTCATTAAGTGCTCTATTCCAAAGGCATACAAAGATGCCAAGGTAATTAACAAGGCAAAAAAGCTTTGGGGACTTCACAGTAGGAACTCTGTTGAGACTCATCTTTACATTTACAGGATAATAGCTAGAAGTCTATGAATGCAGATTTCATTTTAAAATCTTTTTGCTCTCAGGGTGACATTCCAGAACTGTTCTTTTCTGAAAAGTTACAAATTATTTTCTACTCTTGTGGTTCCTAAAAATGATTTTTTGTGCTTCTAGGATCTATTCCTTCTCCTTTCCTTTAAGCTTTGCGGCTTCTTGATAACGTTTCATAGAAGGATTTAAAGATTTTGAAAGTCTGAAGTTTTCCCATATAACAAGTCATTTTTACATCAACTACCACATCCAAAAATCTATTTACCACCTTCTCCCCCACTATTCAGCTTCTTTACTTTTCCACCCTTTTTGCTTGATCAGCCCTAACTTTTCCAAATCCCTACACCATTACTTTGCATGGAACAAAACTCCTTCCCGTTGTTATCTCACTTGAATACTCTGTTTTTTCTTCCTTGGACAGTTCAGCAAGCAGCTAGCTAAACCAGCTAGCTTATATGTGATAATATAGCTTTTTCTGTACATAGCACCTACAGGAAAGAAGAAGCTGTTGGGTTTTTTTGTTTTTTCCCCTTATTTTTAATTAATAGGATTCACTAAGTCTTCTTCAGTAGCATTGCCCAGAAGGCTGAATATAGGAAAAGGAATCATGGGAAGAGAATTTAAAAGCCACACCTGCATTAAGGGGAAGTAGATTTCTTGCCACAGATGCAATTGCTCCACCTGTAAAAGGCAAGAGAAGAGGCTTTCTTACAGACCAGTTAATTGGGTACATTTCACAGTTTTTCCCAGTATCTAGTTTTCATTGTGCCTGAAGCTAAATCCCTGGTGTCCTCCCATCTTTTCAGCAGCAGTGTCATCCTTCCCTGTTTTTATTTCTTATAAAATTCTGAGTTTTCATAACACAGTTGAAGACTGAGTAACTGAATTAAAAGTGCTGGAAGAGGAAAACTTGCAAACTAATCATAGCTCTGGCTTGAAAATGTCCTTTCTTTGTCTAATAATGCAAACCCAAAAATTAAATCAAAATTAAGACAAAGTTTGAACTAAGTGTTTTTAGGGGTTTTTTTCTTGCTTTGTACAGGCAGAAAATTTTGGCTTTCCTCTACCTGCATGTTTGCAGCAGACTAACCCATCAAAGCATTTATAGGTGGGTGGGATAGTATACTTCTGTTTTCCTAGGTTCAGAGAAGGATGTTCAGTGAAGTTCTTTTTGTATGTGATTGCCCAGGCTTTACAAGGGAGAAACTCTGTAAATCTATAATTAATACTCTTCCCAGGCTACAGAAAATATCTCTAGAATCTGCTCAAAATCAAAGACCATAATTGAACACAACTTCTCCACAGTACAGCAGAGCTCCTTAACTCTGTGATGTGCCATGGTTTTTGTTACACCCCAACCCAAACTATATGGAACCTCTGATTTTATCACTGTGTGGCCTGGTCAGAGAGGGCTGTGAGCTGATGAGGTGATCAAGCCTGATACTGACCAGGATCCCCCTCTCCTCCTCAGGACTGCAAAAGGAGTCCAGCTGGATTTCGTCTCTGACACAATGGTTGCAGTCGTCTTCATAAAATTAGGAAAGACAAATCTGGGCCTTAAAGTCCTTTTAAAGTCTATTTGTATTCCTATTAGCAAGATGAAGTAATAAATAGCTTCCTTTCTCTGGACTCAGGAAGGGAGCATCACATGAAGATGAAGGCATTTCAAAACAGACCTAAACTGCAGGATTTCTCCTATTTCCTTAGGGTGCCTGGTCCTGAAGGCCCTTCAAAGACTGAAACGCAGTTCACAGGTGCTGACTTTGCTAAGTTTTCATCTCAGGAAAAAAGTGAGAAGAAAAATAAAATACTCTACAGAAGTGTCTGCTATGTCGAGAAATAATAAATATCAGATATAGATTTTTCTTTCAAGCAAAACAAAGGTGACTGGAAAAGCATGAGCCTTGTTGTTATTTGTTATCAAGATTAGTCAAAAATTATCTGACCTACAACAGTAATAATAGCAATAATAATGATCCTGATGATGATGATGAATCTATATGGATATGCTTTATTTTAAGAAAGACTGACAACAAAATACATACATGAACCTGAAAAATGGGAAACATGGGGAAAAAGAAAACAAATAGCCATTTCATGAAGAATAACAAACATAGGAGATAAGTTATCTGGGTGAACAGTGAAGTAGGGAAAAACAATTAATTTTAAAAGTAGATGGATTTCCCAGGGCAGAGAGGCATGAATGAATCAGCAGATGGAAGCAACAGCGTTGGTGAGATGCCCATTAAAATGTTTTGTGACCTCTCTGGGAGGTGAGAAGCTCAGCAATTTGTGGCAGTGTTTTCTCGGTGCCTCAGCCCCGGCGCTTCGCTCGGGCTCTCGCTGCCACAGGGGCCTCCCAGCAGAGCCCCCGAGGAGCTGCCAGCAGCTCACAGTGGCTGGAGGCAGTTTGGGGCAGAGGGCACAGGTCTGTGCTGTCAAACAGTGAGGTGCAATGGGATCAGACGTGTCCAACAGCACTCTCACAGGCCATGCATATCTACGCATTGATGTGTGACGGTGGAGGGGGAGATGCAAGCCCCTTGGAATGAAAACTCCTTGTCCAGAGTTACTTCAGTCAAAAAGCACTTTCCTACTTGTCTAATGCTCTGAGATGGCTGGTAGAAGTAGCACTGAAATGATCCTATTTCAGCCACACAAATTGTTCAGATTCATCACTTTGGTCTTTACTTCAAGAACTCAACCCCTGCATTATATATGAGGAATTTTCTTGTCACAGTAGGTATTCCCTTGTGTCAACCAACTTTTGTCCCCGGTGGTCTCATTAAAAAAAAAAGTTAACCTTAAGCAAGCACATTAAGAAACAGAAATCTGTGAAGAAAAAAGGTGAATAATTCAAACCACTCCTTAGATCTTCATGATCGTTTTAAGCAAATAATGATAATTTGATTTACATCATCTTTCAAAGATGCATTTGATTTTTACTTTTCTTCTGACAGTTCCCAGATAAAGCACAGAACTGGACTGCCCATTTAGAATAGATACCCCAAGGCTTTTTTAATCCTGTTTTCCCAATCTTGTAAAAGCCTTATCTCCAAGGGTGGGAATCCAGTTCTGATGCATCAGGCTTTCTGCAGATGGTGAAATGTTGGTTTTGACAAAGGGGCATTTCATTTCTAATAGATAGACTGAAAATGCTCAAGGTATCTTGCCAATGCAACTAAATGTTCAGTAAAAATTTTTTGTCTCTTCCAAGTTACAACAAAATCAATGGTCTAGAAGGGAAAAGCTCACAAGGCCATTACTATTTTTCAGCCCTCCTTCACTGTTTTATTCTCTCATCACTCTGGTCATTCAGTTTCCAGCATCCTCCAGAGTCTGATAGATATTTAGGAGCAGAGAAGTCAGAAAAAATCTTATAATAAAACTGCTGATTGCTAAAGAAATACAATGTTCTGGCTGATGGGAGCCTAAGACATTTCTGTAGCCACGGGTCCCTTACTTTAAACTATTTTCTCTCTTGCAATGGGTAAAATATTACTAGGCTTTTTTGAGGTTACTACCCCTACAGTAACAACAGTCCTATCTCCTCTTGTGGTCTCATGCCTCATCTTTGCACCAGCAGAAAATCTCATTTCTCACTTCTGTATGTCATTCCCTTTCATGAACGCACAAATCCCACAATCTAAATGTGACAGATTTTTTACCCATTCCCTCAGAATATCCAGTGCTGGAGATTTAGTGCTTCAAAACAACTCTGGGAACGTTGCTGCATGCCTCCTTGGTAGGCTGGAAAAATATGTGAGAAGATACTTGCAAAGATAAATCAAAGTGTGAGATACTTTATTAAACTAGAGCAATTTTTTTATAGCATTTAGATGATACTGAAGCACTGTTAACCAGAGTGTAAATGATTGAACAGGTGATGAATCCCTTCGAGGAAAAAGCCATTAGGATGTTTTAAATCCATTAAAATACCCCAGTATTATCTGCTATGAAGAGCAACAAGATGTCCTTTCCTTCTCTTTCTAATACAGACCTCATCAGAATACTCCTGCACAGGCTTCCCAAGGCATTTTATCAACACATTCCAAACAACGCCTGTGCTGAATTTCAATGTGATTTACAAACAAGCACTGGAAGGGAAGCGCTGCTGATAGTCTCCATTTACAGCCACATGAGGATCTCAGCCTACCTAGAGGTTGCAGCTGGCAATTGCATGGGACGTACTTTACTTTTCAGTTCCCAACTAGCTCTCCAACTAGATTTTGCAAATCCAGTGAAATCTGTTTCTCCCATATCTCCATAAGTAACAGTGGTTTAGGATATCCATTTGCAAAGGATCCACTCTCTGTCCTCAGGCTGCTTAATATGGACAAGAAACTTCAACACAAGTTTTCTGTCTCTCCAGCAGAATATCTGAGTCAAGAAGCTTATTAGAGCTGCGTCCTCAGCTGTGTCCTTTGAAAATGTCCAATTTCGTTTAACTAATTAAATAACCACTGGAGCAATAACCTGGCTTTCCTCTCACATGCCTGACTCCCCTAACCTCTTTCTTGTCCAGTGAATGTTTAATTATTGAGGTAAACTTAAACATGCAAGAGGCGAGATCAGAAGCGCTTGCCCACAGCATGCGTGATAGCCAAGTTATTTGGGCTGTCTGCTGAGCAACATAGGTTTAGGCATCTACTTCAAATCCTCTAAACTCAACCCTCATGAATATTACAAACTCATTCTTGAAAGTGGTCTTTGGATAATCCAGAGGTACAAACCTGTTAGCTTCTAGTTTTTAAACTTATTTAAGATTCTAGGCTAGTAATTTTTACTTTCAACTTCATCTTCATCAAGCTGGGATGACCCCATGCAGTCCTTTAGGTGGTCATACTCTATCTTTGACTCCGAGTTCCACAGATCGACTTTTAGAGTTTAGAAGACTGACTGCTTTAAGTCTCTATGAAAATCGGCAGATCTACCTCCATGAGAATCTTTTTTGTAGCCTACCTGGTATACAGTCACTAGTGCAAAAACTTCTGCCACCTGCACTGTTCGTAAATAAAAAAAATCATATACTCTGTAGGGTAGCTACTGAATGAAAACATAATCAGTGTAGGCCTTTAGGAAAAGACAGTGCTCTTTATAAAGAAACACAAATTTTAGATGGGAAAGTGGCCTTTGGTTTCTCCTCACTGACTCTACAGGTGTTAGGGGTAATAGTCTTCTGCTACAGAGACTCTTAGTCAGGAAAAAAATTGAGTCATGAACCAAAACTCCATGGAGAAGAATGAAATCAAGCCTCACACTTTGTGCTTAAATCTGAGACAGATAAAACTGTAAGGAACATTGTGAAACTCTGGGCCATTTATACTAGATATTTCCTGTTAGCAGCTCCCCAGGAAACACGAACTCACCCGAGGATGCAAAGCACAAGAGGCCAGGGCCCAGCGGAGTGCACACTGAAACAAGAGATGGCTTCAGTTGTGCCTGTGGTCCCTTGGCCCTAGCAAGTGTTATTGTACTCGTGGAGTCCATGCAGCCCTTTCCAGCACAGGAGGGATGTGCTGACCTCAAGCAGCCCTAACAAAACATAGATTTTGTTAAAGTGTAATTGGGAACCCGTAATGCTGCAACTTCTTTAACAATCCCTTCCAGGAATATTTTCTCCCATATCCATTAAGTATTCAGAAACATCAGTATTGAAGTGCCCTTGTCAAAACAGAATAAATCCCTTGTGGAAATTTTCCTGTGTCTGCTGCCCATCATGCAGATGATGCCTGAATGAGCACGTTGCCACTTTTGTGCTTCAAATTCTGCTTCTCTGCTGCTTTTACAGCAACTGCCTCCTCTCACTTCTCAGGGATGTAGCCAGCTGTCTGCAGTTTAATTGGGACAGGGAGAACTGCTCTAGGACTTGACTACTTCAAGCAAACAAGCAAGCAAATCCTCCCCTCTTAGTGACCTGCTGCTTCTTTGATTTGAGGTTTTGTTTGTTTGTTTGCATCCCTGGCTGCTGCTTCTCGGTAGTTTCTGTCCTGTATGAATTCCACTTGTGTGTCCTTTATAGTCTGGGAGGTGAGCTGAGTTTTTATTTTCTCCTAAGTCTCACAAGTGTTCTCTAAAATAATGCAGGTCAAGGAAATAGAAGCATGCTTATTCTGAGGCTGAACTTGAGAAGCAAACGCTGCTTTAACCCAACCTGCCTGTCACAAGTGGAAACTGTCACAGATCATTCTGAAGGAAAGGAAAACTGTATATCAGGTGGATAGTCTCCTTGTCTGTTATCTCAGTTGTCAACTAGAAGGAAAAGGACCTAGCAGAAAGGTGACAGCAAAATAATGATATTTTTAATCCCTTGCTGGATTAGGACCAATCTTTGCTACGGAAAGAGAAATCTGTTGTTAATTCTAATTATTGTAAGGTTTAGAGCCACTGTTATCTTCCCTCCAAAATATCACAAACCAAGCTTTGTTGCCTGCTCTCCTTTTGGATCCCATTCAACAAAACATTGACATGAGAAGCAGGATTGATTTCACTGATGTCAACAGGACTGTTCACATGCTTACAGTGATGCACACAATTAAGAATTTTGCTGAAAAAGGACTAGACTACTTTTCCATATTGTTTAATGTTGCTTATAATGTGTCCCACTATTTTCTGCTGTTTATTTTCTGATGATAACAGTTCTTCATCTCTGAGCATGCCCGTTGTAGAGAAACAATTAATTAATTCATATGGAGGTTCTTGTCTTTACCTGATGAAAGAGGCAATAATCCATGCAAGTAGGTCAGTCTCCCTCTCTCAGTGAAATATTCTGTTTCAGTTTAGTGTATGTTTTACACAATTTGCACCCAAGTCATATCCATACCAGGCTGGCAGATGAAATCCCATCACATTCACTTCCCTTGTTACCATGAGATGTCCTATTCACTATAGACGAGGACATGTTGCCACCCCATAATAATAGCAAACCTACTGCAAACTACCATTTCCAGGAACCTCTGAACATTGTACCCAGGCCATACTAATAGGCAATTCCTTCAGGAGGTACTTTCTCCCAGCACTACAAAAAAGTAAAGCTAAAATATATCCCTGGCAAAAGACAGGTCAAGAACTGGCTGAGAGTGAATCCACATCCTGAGACTCGCCCCTGAGAACTTGCACAGACAGCACATACACACCCAAACAGCTATGAGAGAATGTCCCTGCCTATGAAGTCATTGTTCAGAAGTGATGCCTCCAAAATTTTTTACTTCCTCCTTGAAGCCCATGGCATACAGCAGGCATGGCCATTGGGTAGATATTCTCTTCTCCTGTACAGTCCAAATACAGCTCTGATGCCTAATTTCATCACCAAAAATGGCTGAATAATCACCTTTCCTCTCTGCTCGGCCAAGGTAGATATGAGGGACTGAATCCAAAGGCACTGAGAGGTCCTTTACTTCATTTCCTTATGCACCCACCCTTGTCTTGTGGCTCTCATCTTTCTGCAGCTTAGAGCACAAGGAACTAGGACATCTCTGATTTGTTTTCCTCACACCTCCAATAATGAACTCCTGCTCCTGGACATGAAATTCCTCCATTCCAGAAAGCAGATTTCTATTTGTGATCTTGCAAATCAGGACCCTTCCCTTATGTAAGGAAATACTTTCTTTTTTTCCTTCATTGAGGTTTTCTCTTTTGCTTTCTTACCCTGAAGTGTTTTCTTCTTGAAACCCAGGGCACAACAGGAATATTCTAAAAGTCTAAAACTATGCATATATTGTGTTCAAAATCAGTGTGTATGCCATTCATGATTGTTGTTCAGCCAGAGTGTAGAGCGACTGCTTTGAAGAGGAGCAAAAGCCATGTTCTGAAGAATGATTTCTATGAGTGCACTGAACATTTTTATTCAAGTGTTCCGTGATCCTGAGAAGCGACAGAAAGACGACAGCACTGCCATCTCCTCTGACACCCACCCTGCAGCAAGAAGGAAGAAACAGGAAATCTCCTCAGGGAGCATTGTACAGGGGCAATGGGCTAGGTCAATATCTGACACTCAGAAGCTTGTCATATTTTGAGTGAATATTGACATCCTTCTCAGACCTTTCTGTGTCTGTGTGTGTCTGTGTTACGATCTCTGTAGGGCACAGTGTAGGATCAGCATGGGCAAAAAAAGGCAGCAACATAATGAGGAAAAATAGCCCTGCTCATGCAAACACCTGTGTGAACACCCTTTTGTGCATTACATGTGAGGTCACTTGAGGAGTGTAGTGTATTCCAGGCTTAAAATCTTCATAAGTGTGTGCTGGATGCTCATTATTTCTGTACTTTGATGAGATGAAGCACAGACAGATAATGGATTGCATCCCATGTGGGACTGCAGAGAAAAAAAAAGAAAAAAAAAAGGTTCTTCCAATTCTTCTAGTCACTAAGTTAATGCCAGCTGTGTCTTTAACGTGAAATTATCCTCAGTGTATGTGATCATTATGTTCTGCAAGTGTGAATCCAAGAAGCAGCATTTTTGCTAGGAAGGAGACATTATTTTTTCCCTCATCTTGTAAAATTCCAAACTTTATTTCAGCTTTGTCCAGCCAGAGCTTCTGATTATAATTTTTAATCTATTTTGATGTAAGTTTGTCTGCAACTTCAAGAGTAGATATTTTTAATTTGCTTATCTTATCATTCATTTACATGTCACTCTGCTTTTTCTCTTCTCTTTCCCAGTTTAAAATCTTAACTAAAATTAATGTGTTTAATAACCTTGCTGCAATCTAATAATCAATTGGAATAAATCTTCATCAGCTTTTTAAAAACATTTTTAAGGAAATAACATCGTCAAGAAATAACACACAAATTAAACTGAAACTGAAGGAAGTTATAAAATCAGGATAATTTTTCTAGTTGCTATATTTTGGTTATTTGCTTTGTAATTATGTTGGGGGGGGGGGGTTTCGGGTTTTTATTTTNNNNTGCGTTCTCCAGTTCTTTATCTTTGTTCTGTAGGCAATAACTTTATGAAAGTATTAGAAGTGGCCTTTTGACAGCTAAATGGAACAGAAGCAAAATTTCCATTTTATTCTAAACTGCCTTCACAAACCATGCAATTTTCCTTATCCAGACAGTTAAAATTCAAGGCTTCTCTAGCAATATCACACTCAGTCAATTCCTACAGGTTATTTCTATTAAAATTTGAGGTTGAATGTAGACTAACTAGAATGTTGATATTATTGTTAGTATTTCATTCCAGTGGTGGAATGCAGTAATTTGGATGAACTTAAGATGATAAAATTTATAGAATTTCTGGAACTGAAAAACGGTTTGTTTATATAGTCAGCTTGTTTAAATAAATAAAATAATATTTCTCCTGACACCCTTAAATTACTTTTCCTCTGTAACTGCTTTTAATTATTTTTACCATCATGACCTTAATAAATGGGCACTTTTATAATTTGTTCTTTAAAACATTTTGTTGTATCCTTATATCCTGAGTCACATTTTAAATGGTCAATGCTGCTAGTTTATTATTTCTACTTACCTTACTGAGGGAAAGCACACTTTACTGTTTAAACTCATGAGGAAAGTACTGTGTATTTAACATCTCCCTGGCATCAGTTGCACTTTAAAACTTGTTTAACCTAATATTGAGGAATCTCATCCACTGCTTTTCTGCTTCTTTCCCTAACTGATATTCTCTGACAGGATCAGTTTATTACTAGAAGAGGGGTGAGGAAATGCCAATTATTATAGGTCCTATTTATCTGCATCTAAAGAAAGACAATAACATAACTGAAAACTGGCTGTTTGTGCGAGTCAAAGGATATTTAGAAGGTAGAACTGGGCTTAGCCTCTGAAAGGATATATATTTTCTGCAGTGTGTAACATTAAAATGTGAAAACCTAAAATTATAAAAAGAGGTGGTACAGACAGGGAATTTTTATCCAAATACTAATAAAATTCTCATGTATTTTTAAAATTACCATCCTGGTGGTTAACTAATCAAACATTATTTGATAATTTTTATGTTATATACAACATTTTTTGACAACTGGAATGAAGTTTATTGGCATGAAGAGGAGAACTCTCATGAGACTGATGTTACATGTGAGGCTTTTCAGAAACTGTCTTGAGAGAGCAGATCTCATGTTTGAGTTGGAAGCTTGAAAAGTTACATCAGACTTGTTAACTCTTTCTGCATTGATCTCTGTCTATGGATCAGTCATTTCCATCAATTTCTGCCCTGCAAGATCCCTAATGAGAGACATTCATCCAGCTGCATGATGTGTTTTGTGATCAGTTATTTGCGTGAGTCGTTTGTCTCAGGAAATCTAAAAAAACACCTTTGCAAAGCAGAACATGAAAGATGTATTTGCACAAAATAGAGTGAGGGTATGTACACATGAATCTGAACAGCCAAGTTAGCACGTGCAGACTCACTGCTCAGGTGAGGATGGACCTGCTGCAATGGTGGGAGCTAAATGCCCTTTGGAAAGGATATGGAGTTTTGACACCAGGGTGATTTTGGTAAGCAGTTCAAGCAGTACTAATATTTAATTTTGTTGTCTTTCCATGAAAGTGATAAAATGGAACCTAACATTTTGATCACAGCCAAATGATTATCAAGTAAAAACAAGCCTTTGTTTTGTTGTTTCTAGACCGTATTTGTAAATGAGTTTCTTGTTTCCTGTACATTTTCACTCCAGACACTGTTCTTGTATTTTTATCATTTAGTGAATGGTGTGCTGCAGTGTGAATTTTGGTGTAGGCCTATTTCAGTTTTCTTACTGCTGACTCCTTTGCTTTTGGCTGATTTATACCGTGTACAGCTAGAGAAGGAGCTGAAAATGACAAAATGGAATAGACAACCTGAAACCTGTCTTCAGGGAATATTCAAGCATTTGAGCTTAATATTTGCTATTCATGAGCATTTTTCTCCAGCTATGCTCTGCTGCCCAAGTGTTTCCATAAAGTAAATGTGGCACCATTTTAACATGAACATTAAAAATGCCATCGTCACCCTATCGTATCAGAAGACCCGACTGTGTTAAAATTCCAAACATGTATTAGTGGATTTATTTTATTTTGTTATTTAGCTATTGTCTTAAACAAGTTACCAACAATTAAATCAGGTCTATGAGTAGCTATAAAGGTTTAAATGTGGTAATTATCCCAGAAAATCTCTAAACAACTGTTCACCAGGAGATGGGGAGCAGGATAAAACACGGAGACCATAACCAGGAAGGAATCTGTACTGTCAGGCTTGTACTAGTTTTTCCCCAAGCATCCAAAATTGACTCTTTTGGGGGCGCTGTATTAGGCTACCAGTACTCCTGCTCTGACAACAATCAGTCCTCTGTTCTCATTTTCTTATAGCTATTCAAGGAAGCTATTCGATATTGTTTCTGAAAGGGAACAACTGGAAAGATAGACGTGTTTTAACAGAATCAAACCTACCCCTACTTTATTTTCTGGAGTCTAGATTAAACTTTAAGAGAACAGAAGTCATATTCAGACAACAGGTTTGAACAATACCTGTGAAATGCACCTGCCTTTGGGGCTAACATGACCATGAAGTAGATGGTTTTTATGGCTTTCTCTTATGCATGTACAAATGGAGTAAAAGGGTATACCTCTTTCCAAGCTTTTCGCGGGAATATATGTTTCTTTGTGGTGACTTGACATGTTGGATGCTGTTTCAAGTGGGATTCAGCTAAAACTCATGTAATCTCATAGTACAGCTGTAGATGCCTTCAGACATCATGCCTGGCGTCCACCTGCAACTTCAGTAGAACAAGGATCTTCGTAGGCATGTGTCTATATTCTGTTTTAATGAAACTCTGAGTAATCACATAAAGGTAAAGCCCAGGATACAGGGAAAAATACACATTTAAGATTTTTAATAACCTTCAGCAGGCAGCTACATCCTCATCCATTCATGTTTAAGTGTGACGGATCCAAGTATCACATCAGTGAGTCCCTACAGACAAATTGCAGCAATGGCCAGTTTCAGACACACAATCCCATCAATTTCCCTTGTCCTGGAATTTTCTAACCTAATTTCATGGCCCTGGAAACACAGCAATCTATCTAGGTGTATTGACTGGACTGAATTTACACAGGTCATTTGAAAGATAAAGGTCACATACATACCAGGCCTCTGGACCACATTTATTAACAGCATCCTCCTGACTTTCAACATCATTAGTGTCATCTGGACCAATGCTGGAGTAAATGAAATGTGACAGAACAAAAGACTGTTGCCAAGAATGTAGATGTACATAAGTGATACACAGGGGGGTTCAGCCTTATTAGCCCCTGGAAAACCACACTGTTCACCAAAGTCAGTAGCCAGAATGCCCTTTGCATGAGAGACTATCCAGCCTGGTGATTTTATAGCACTTTTAATTGAAGAGACAATACAAGAGGGAATTGCTGACCTGGGGTTTATGCAACAATATTTATATAGAAGGCAGAAGTTCTAAACAGGGGCAAGCTATCTAATATTCACATTTCGGGAGCATGCAAAACCCAAACTGACCGAGAGTCCCAAGTGAGAACTATTGTACATGTATTTATTTTTCTTATTTTTGGAAATAGTTTTGGATAACTAGTGACTTTCTTACGGTTTCCTGAAATCTGCATGTCTGATTCAATTGTCAGAGACTGAGGGGCTGCCTGCAGGAAATACGTGGCCAAGTGCAAATGTTTTCTGATTACAAAATTATTACACTCTCTGTGAGACCTGTATGAAATAGCTCTGAGCACAGCCAATGCTGGCATGGTATTATGGCAGTAGTTTCTTTGTAGTTCTTGTCAGGTTGTGATGACAGTCAGTAAGTTTGGCAAAATTGTACCTCATGAGAAAACAATTTGGGAGTCATTTTTGTCAACATTCTTTCTCTGTTAAAAAACCCCAACGCTCAGCTTCCATCACTTCACTCACTACTTATTTTTGAAATAAGTATTATTCGGTGATTTGAGAGTTTTGTCCATTTTCTAACATGATGTTAAGGGCAACTCTGGAGGTTAGACAGCACCCCTAGGCAAACACCAACTCAATTTGCTGTTAAAACTGCACAGAAAAATTCCTTGAGGTTGAGCTAACTTGGTCTTTGTGCACCAAGAAGATGTATTAGCCAGGTGTTAAATTGTTCAGGAGTGTTGCATTGATCCAGACCCAGCACTTCCAGATACACATCCCCCATGACATCTCCTACACCCCAGAGCACACACAGTGCAGCAGGATCTCCTTGCTTTGATCTCTCATCCTCCCAGTCTTCCGTGGGGGTTTATATTTCCCACGATTCACCCCCACTGCCTCTGCTGCAAGTTTACCATATGTGCTGTGGGAATCCTGGCATAACAAACAACGCAGAAGAAATGATCCAAGTGGGAAGCCCTGGCAACAGTGATGAAAGGGAAACACAGGATACTCAAACTTCCACATAGTGCTGTCACAATGCTTTAAGACTGAGATTTTCAAGACAGCACAGACTTCTAAGAGGGGAAAAAAAAATAAGAAGCAACTCTTAAGAACTTTTAAAAAATATTCCAGAGAAAACTTTCCAGGAAAACTTCCTTCAATGTAGCAAAGCAAATTCTTTCCCTTTTTGCATTCCAGACACAGAGTGCTAAAGAGAAGACCTCCCAGAGAGAATAAACACATGCCAGTATAGAAAACCATGCCAGAAAGGATTTGATTTGTTATTGAGGCTTCTTCAGATTGCAGGTTTCACAGTGCCCATTCAGACACACGTTCTTGCTGAGAGCTTTGTTTAATGCATGCTTCAAAAAAGAGCTTTTAGTGCACTTGTTAAAAGCAAGATTCTTTTAGAACTTTGTAAAGCTTATCATTTGAGTAACATGCCACTGAAAGGTAAGTGGAAGGTTCAGTTTTCACAGACAGCTGAGACTGAGAGTCTCTTTTACTCCAACACAGCCCCCATGTGTTTGCTATAACTGCAAATCACACATGGGAACTGAGGCTCACCTCAAATTGATGCATGCAATGCTGGGAAATGTTATTCACCCAGAGGTGAGCTGAGGGGAGAACGCACATTCTGCTTTCATTGCACATTTTCTGTAACTTCAGTAATATCCTGTTGGAATGAGGAGATGGAGATTAAAAAGGAAGTGTAATATGTTGCACCAGAGAAAATTTAGAGGAGAAAATTATGTCGGCAGAGTCCTTCAGGAGTTGTGTAGTCCTTCATCTTGTCCCATGGCAGTATGGGCTACTCTTAAACCATTCCTGACAAGGACTCATTATACAGATGAAGACTCCAGAATTGCATGGGCTCAACAAGACCCTCAAGTCAGTCTCCTTTCTCTGACAAAGTTGTTTCCCAGATATCTAAACCAAATCTCCCTTGTTGAAAGTTAAACGTGGTATGTCTTTTTCTAAGTGGGAACTGAAGGGAGCAAATTATTCCTTCCTCTCTGGCAGCTGTTTCTTACATATTTTAAGATTTCTCTCATGTTTTCCCTCTTCTTCTCCTGTCCTAGATTAGATAACCCATAAATACATTTGCCCTTTCACAGCGTATTGCATTGGCTAATGAAATCCAGGAATCAATTACATAGATTACAAGGGTCTTGAATGACAGCAAAGCAGAATACAATACCCAGCATTGTGTCTGAACGAACAGCATGTGAATACTTATTCAACACCAGTATTTGCCTATGGTGCATTATGGCTTTATCTAATTAATTACTTTATGAAGTGCTTGATTATGATAGCAGTGAATGTCTTTCCTGCTCACTCTTATCGCTTGCTCAAAACTATTCTGTTCAGCTGAGATATACATGCATCTGAGAGCTCATTTAGATATTAGGTACAAAACACTGGGTTCTCATTCCTAAGTAGGTTTATTATTTTCAGAACCTGTTATCTGATGATCATAGTTACTAAATAAAACCTCCTAATAACTTCAGCAGATCAGATTGTTCACAAGTTAAATGGAGGGAGGGATGCAGGGAGGGCAGACGGGGGGAAGAGAAAGAGCAGCCTGAATTATTTATTCATTTCCCAATTTTTGAGATCTTTCTCATCCCTCTTTGTGCCAAGCCTTCAAGATGTAATTGGAAATGTTAGACACAGTCCTTCAAAAATGTTCCCTGAACAAATTACCAAGTACCATTCTGGGTAATGAATGGATCACAAAGAGCAGCACTTCTTCAAAGGAAAGCAGGCAAGCTGATATTCAAGTATTTGGTCTTTCATTGGTCGTCATTCACTTCCTCAGAACATTCTTGGAGAATGAACTATTTTATTTCTTGATTGTTTCCAAAGCCAGACTCTTTATGCAGTTCTCATAGCATCAATTTTAATTGTATGTTTCCATTCCTGTGTAAAGTTTCATTTTAAAGACATTCACAGCTAGGAGATGCCTTGTTCTTTGCCAGATGTACTCCCATTTTGCTGTTTAGTGACCTATCATTGCGTTAGGATTCTTGTTTCTCAATCACACACATATACCAGCCTATATTTTTAATGTGGAAGGGCCAAAATTAAAACAAAGAAATAAAACTTTAAACTCCCAGCAGATCTAAAAGAGAAATAATTTTGTTGCCCAGAGGATATCATTCACATGCTATTTCCCAGTATCCTTAGTCATGTAGCAACAACTTGCTCCTGTGTGAGCTGAGTTACAAAGTATTAATCCATAAAAACAGATGTTGGGTTCAGCAGAGGTCTGATAAGAATGTTTTATCCTTATATAATGAGCCTGTGAGCTCTATCTTGTGGCACATCAGCATGATCAGGACTGCTGGGATCGGCATGGGTACAAATAAGCTTAGTGACTCGAGTTGCTATTACTGTCTTGACAGAGTAGTGAAATAGGCCTTTTGAAGCATCCTGAATCTTTATATCAATGATGAGCCTTATATTTATGTATTTTGTATGTAACGCCTTTATACCAGCCTTGAGCCAGAATCAAAGAAAAGAAGCCTTCAATCTACAAATATGAGAAAATTTGGGTGTTTCATAGCAGGAGACTATGGTGCATCCACTCACACCCAGAAGTAACAACTGGGAACTCCTGAAAGAGGTTTGGTTGTTGGATATGAATGAAACAGAGGGATTTCAGGAGAGTGATGATTGTGTGTAAAAGGTCTGTTATAGGGCTGAGGTGCCAATTGGACTGTATAATGCTTTCACTTGAAAACAGTTTAGCATTGCTTTCATTCCCCCGTCTGTATGGAGCACTGTGGGGAGATGAGATGCATCCTCTCATGCCAGATGTCAAAAAGCAGAAACAATGAGAGAAATTCTAAAAGAAGCTTCAGAGAGCTGAAGGGAGTTCCTGAAGGATCCAGCTGTGGAGAGTCTGGACAGCATTATCTTTTGCAGACTGTGAATCACTCACAGAGGCACCAGTTCACAACCCTGAGGTCACACTGATGTTTGCTCCTGAAAGCAGCACTCCCTGGGTTTTAAACAAGTAGGATTGCTCCACATGTCTCTGTCTATCTCAAATGCCAGAATATTGATGGGCTGATTTAAGCAGAATAAACAGTAGTATGTGAACCCAGAATAATCTGTGCAAGGGTCATCCTCCTTCTACTGCTGATAATAAAGCTCAGAAATTGCAGGGGAAAGACTCTTAGACCTCTTATATAATCCAGGTACTATGACGGGATTTCTCCAGGAAGGTTATCCTTAGTTAGCAGGAAAAAAAAGAAAGAAAAGATATTGCCACTTATTAAATGCCATGCTATTATTTTCCAGTCTTAAAAGTATAGTGAGGCTGAGTATGGAAGAATAATTAAGCATTGTAGTAATTATATTGATTAATACTGGGATCATGTCTGACATTTGTAATATAAATTGAAGGACAACGCACAACATGGATATGTGTGGTTATGACATTTCTTTAAGTGCCTTGAGAGATTAAAATCACTAAATGGATGTGAGTCATTACACGGTTATCTTTGTGTTTTCCCCTTTTAATTTTTTTTTCGGTGATTTGAGAAATAAGGGAAGAGATGGTGCTTGGAAGCTTTTATGAAAAGTCCTTGGTTTTTTTCCTGGCGCTTCAACTTCAAAGCAAATAGGATCTGAAGAGACAAACAAAAACATTCTTGTCTTCTGAGTTCAGAGCAATGCACACAGCCGTGGAATATATTCCTTTGCTCATGTGCAAGGTGGATGCACTCTCACCTTGAAATGTTCAGCCCTGGGGACCAGCTGTCTGTAACCCAAAGCCTAGTTTGATTCAGCACAGCTCTGTGACCTTGTCTAAGTTTCCTGAGAAAATTGTTGCTAAGGTGTGAGGGAGTCCAAGAGATGTGGTCATGTAAGATAAAAAAAGCAAACACAGACAACATTGTAATTGTTGAGACAATTGTGACAATCAGGAGCGCAAGGATTCAAGAGGAAAAATGCTGACTGGAAAAGCTGAAATTCCTAAAGAAAAAACAAAAAAAAGGAGAAATGTAAGAATCAGAAAATGTTGTTCAACTAACATCCCACTCCTGGCAGTGATGGTTATCTGCCTTTCCTCACCATCCTCATGTTTTCCTGCCCAGAAAAGACAGCCCAGGTGACTCAGCGGGGGTGATGAGCTGGTTAATTCTGAGACTCACAGCGCATGAGTTTTACCCACCTCGTGGGCACTAGCAGACAACTCTCAACTGAAAATATTACATGTGTAGTAGCAGTCACACTTAGTTGTGAAAATCCAAGGACACAAGCAAGGAAGATTTTGAAGGAAGAGGAGTATATATTACTAGAACATAAAAATCTCAGAAGTAGTACTTCATTTGCTATTGACCAATTCTGTTTCAGATCCGAAGAAGGACTTGTATGCTTGAAATCTTGCCTGTTTTGGTGTTTCTCTCATTTACATCGACTGATCTAATAACATATATTACATTTGTCAACAAATCTTCTTGTAATAATATAAATGCTTCCTATCTATTTCCTATCTATCTGTATTCTATACTCAGGAGTGAAAGAGGAGTCTTTCAGCTACCACACTGATCAGGTAGCTGAAAAACCAGTGATACCAATATTCCTTGTTAATTTATTCTAATTTTTAAAGGTAAAACAAAAGCAGAGGGAGTTCTGAAATGTGAAAAAAGTCTGGACTAAATTATTCTAGGAATCAAACTTGGAGATTTTCCAGTATTTACCTTCATATTGTCATCAGTATTTCTATTTTACAAAGCCAAGTGTCTAAAAATAAATTACAGTTTACCATTTGGGTTTTTTCAACTTTTCTGTTCATCCAAGATTTTCCTCCACACAAAAAAAAATTTTGATCCACCCATTCTGGGTTTCTGCATTTATTTATCAGAACTGCAGAAGCAATAAATGATTGATTATTCCAGCAGCTCGAAATCTCCTCCATATGGGCAGGATAATATTTGTGTCTGAAACATTCCTTCTCTGTACAGGCCGGATCAGATGATGCCCTCCTGAGAACATACCATGAGATATGCACCATTTACTTATGAAAGCACATCATTGTTCTCAAGCTGTCAGACAGCAGTTTTGTTACACCATGCTTTTTCTCCCAGCAATTTGTTTCCTTCTGGATTGATGTACAAATTCTTTTGCAGAAGCTGAAAAATGCTGGACCCTTATTAAAATGTGAAGCATGCTGGTGTAATGGTCTCCAGGATAAGGGGATAAATCTATGCATGTTTGGCTTGGTGTGTATCTGTTCAGGTTTGTGGAAACACTGGACAGAAGCATCTGTTGAATAATGATCTACTTCAAAAGGAATATTTTCTCATTTTCTTGGTAGGATAAAGAGGAGAGCTACAGCTCCTCATGATATATATTACACTTAGTAATTAAATTTTCATATTTACAAGGTCTATGTAGTAAAACTTCTAAACCAAATAGTCTTCATTTGCATACATTTCAATCTAAAGGGCATTGCTAGAGGACAGTATCTCCAAGACAATAATGAGCTGCTTTCATTAACCATGCCCTAATGATTACAGCAGGCTTGTACTTCAAGAGTTGTGAGATGGTTACCCCAGCGAGACCAAAGAAATAATTGTATGTCTTTAGTTATCTCCCCTTCCACGTAAGCCCCTAAGTTAGAAGACTATTTCCTGCTCCTGGGTTGATGTACTCAGGAACCACTTGAAAAAGATTTAATTGAACTTGTATATAGTGTGGGAAAAGGATCAGGAAATGAAGTCTGATCTCAGTTATAGCTCTGGAAATCTGGAATAATGCAAATGAAGTATTGTAGGAAGAAACAGACTTTATTGTTTTGTTTCTACAATCCTCAACATAAAGAGATCTCTAATCTGCCTAATTCCTCTTACTGTTGCCAATATGTTTAAAATTACATTTTAAAGTACCAAAGGAATTGACATGCTTTTTCCTAATCTTGCAATTGTCCAGTTATTTTTTAAATATAATCTTCCAATATATCTGTCATCATGGTAGAAGAACTTTTAAAATTACATTGGGTAAATTTGTTATTCAAATGTGACAGATCTTCCATACCATGTGATTTATTTTCATGGTTTTCTATCAAAAAACAATACGTGACATTTTTTGCTTCTGTCAAGTCTGTATGATTTGAGTTTAACAAGTGCATAGTATCCTCCATAATGCCTAGCAATTATCACCAAATAGTAGAAAATAGACCTGCAAAGGCCTTCAGTCAATCATATTGTTCATCTTTTGCCCTCCATAGATCAACTAGATCTTTGTTATTCCAAATGAGCATTTGTCCAGCTTGATCTTTAAAGGCTTTAATGATGATGAAGTTTCCTCAGCCTCCCCAGGCAGTCTCTTCCAGTATCTAATTATCCCTACAGTTATAAAGTTGTTTTTTTTTAATGTCTAACTTAAATTTCCCTTGCCACTATTAAAAAGGCCATTACTTTCTGTACTATCCACAGTGGACATGAAGGAAGGATTATTCACTTGTCTTTTGCAACAACGTTTTATATATTTGAAGACCACTATCATGTTCCTTATCCATCTCTTTCACTCTCAAGCAAGTAATTAAAAAGTCTTCACATGGCATTCAAAAGCTATGTTCTCAGAGCTGTCTTACAGGTCGTGCTTCTAGGGTCTTACATCATTCTTGATGAACTGGGTATTCTTCAAATGGTCCAAACATTTGCCAAAACACTGCTTAAATGGAGCACAGCGTTACAGCTGGTGCCTCAACACTCATACAATCACACAAATAACTTTGGCAGTCTTTGGGCAGCTGAAACGTTCTGAGTTGCACCTTTCTCTCTCCATTTATAATTCATATGTCTTTATAGCAGATTCACACTCTGCCAGTGTTTTGAAGCCGCAGAAAACAGGGACACTTCTCAGCTCTGGTTTGTACCAGCTCAGGATCTCTTTACCATCCTCATTCAAGCTAACCATTCATCCACTTGCTGATTTAAGCAAGGTGGTTTTTGTTAAAAATCCATGGTCCTGTGCTGGAATTAGTTATCAAAGTTCCAGACATGAGAGGTAATTTAAACCCCACAGTCATAATTTTGTTCTGTCACGTAACCACACCTTAGCACCTCCCAACTTTATCCAAAATGAGTATCAATCACTAATGTAGCCATGTACACGTGTTAAGTTTATTTAAATAATACACATTAACTTACTATTGGTGGCATCTCATCCCAGAGGGGCTAAGACATACCATGGATGAATGTGGTTCCCAGGTTCAGCTATAAGAATCACAAGTTCCATCAAGCCTTCTGTGTGGATATTCTCACTTACTACTTCACAGAACCATAGAGTGTTGGCTGGCCATGACCTTGGGAGTGTCTCTGGTCTAACTTCTGCCTTGAAGGAAAACTCTGGTCATATGGATCTGGTCAGCTATGATTCTGTGTAGATATTGCTTTCCTCAGTGGTGATGAAGTGAGAGCCCAGATTCAATAATCTAATGAAACATATGGTTAATATCATTCTGCAAACTTTATTGAAATTGCTCATGTACTTGAATTCAAACTCATGAATAAAACCCTAGGCACTGAAACCTATAAAAAACAGAGTTTATGCTGAGGTTGAGATGATATTGGGAGAATCATCTGCTGAGAAAAGAATAGAAGGAGAAACAACCCACCAAATTGCTTTGAAAATACTGCAAAAATTTAAATAAACCAGTTAACATGTTCTGTGATTAACAGCATTGTTTTGTGTACATGAATCTTTCCAGTGGTTTTCTGGCTTATTTAAAGGCTTGCACTGAGACAAATATCATCCCAAGGTTCCTGGACGATCAGGTTAGAGGGTAAAGTGCCTGCTCCAAGCATGAGACATCAGAGTTCTGCTCTGAATATCAGTTATTAGCTCCTGAGCCCAAGCCCAGTTGCCAACCTGCCAGAACCTCAATTCTCATCAACCACCTGTGAAGTGTGTTGTGACAGGCAATAATTGGTTGTGGTTATAGGAAGGACTAGCTGAGGACTGTGAAAAACACTGCCTGCGCTAGCTATGAATAACATTCATTCCTGGTGGAGGAATTCCCACTGTAGCAGTCTGGTCCTCACTACACTCCAGTCTCCTGGATCCCAGAGATCCCATACTTATTCCCTGAGAACAAAGCCCATAATCACACCACTAATTCTGGCTCAAAATCCCCTACACTGAACAACTAGGTAAAAATAACCACCTAGTTTTAAGTGTATGTGCTCTTCCTCACTATGTCCCGCTCTTCCTCTCCACATGGTCCAGCTCCAGCCACCATCCATGCAGATGAACCTGCCCAAACACCAGCCCTTCCCACCTATCTTACCAGCTTTTGGCCTTTTCCATGCCCTTGTGCTTGATGCTTTCCCCCTCTAACCCTGCTGCTTGCATCAAGGCCAAATCTCAGACTCCGAGTGACTTCCCAGAAATCTGCTGCTCTCCTGGGATTGCTGGAAAGGTTGTGGGCCAGAGGAATGCGGTCCATGAAACCAGGACTTTCTTTTACCAAAGCAGAGTAGAGTTTTCAGATGCTAAGGAGTAATACAGGGATGTGTGCAGAACTGGACAGTCTCAGAGGTTGTTACTAGCAAATCAGATATTAAAAAATATCTCTGTCTGGTGCATTTTATTTTCAATGACTATAATCATGGTCAAAGCAGAATGAGAAAAACCCAAATGAACTGAAGCAGATTAGACCACAGATAACCATAGTCCTAAAATTAAAAAGGACTTCATCACCAATAAATGCTGTCAATAACTCAGAAATTTGTATTCTCTCTCTAAAATATAAACTTGCACCCCAAGTTTCAGGTAAGGGAAAAATTAAAATACTTGTCTAGCACCAAAGATATGACAGTAAAAAACTTTACGTATTTTTAAAATGCAAAATCCTCTCAGAATATTAAATCTTAAAATTCTACTTAGAAAAAATTCAGAAAGTGAACATGGGAAACATAATGAAATAGTTCATTTTGCATTTCTTTTTTCCAGTTATGCTCCTAATTTTGTATCAATAAAAATATTTGTACAATAAATTTTTATTTTCCTGAAATATTAGTCTACTTCAGAAACAGTATTTGAACCAATTGCAAATAGATATATCTGTTTTGAAAACAATAAATATTTATTTCTGTATTTTCCATAAAATTTCGGTTAAAATTTGAAGAAAAAAGCTCGGGGGGGAGAGGGGCTGCGGGAGGCATGGGGGGGAGAAAGATTTTTAAAATTCAGAACTATGTTTAAGGGTTTTTTTTTAACTTCTTTTCTTGCCAGACCTAATTATCTGCAGTTTTGGCTGAGATTTATGAAAGTATCTGTATGTTTAAAATAAATATGCACCCATATCTAGCTGATTCATATGCTCTTTCAGAACAGCTTTATTCTTCCCCATCTGTTTCAGGGATGAAAGGAACAAGAACACAAAGTCCATACAATGGCTTAAAAAACATGTTTTTTACTTTCTTTCACCTTAGTCTCGTTCTGCCTCTGATGCCATTTCTTTAATATAAAGACTAAGATAAAAATCATAAAAACTCTGAAGTATTTTCCTACAGCTCTTTCCATTCTCAATGGTGCTACAGCCTTCTGTTGAAGGTTTTATAATAATAAATTACTCTTTTAATTCTTGAAATTGCTTTAATTATTTTTTTTTCTCTGGGGGCAACTATGTAAAACAAAACAAAAGAATTATAATTGATCAGGAGGTACGATCCAAGCTAACATGAGATTTAAGATTGTCTCTAATGTAGTCAAATGAAAATCTATTTCCATTCCGCTGTGACATGGTGTTGAAGCATATAACTGGAAATAGAGTGAATATAAGATTCACAAAAGTATCAGAGTTGTGATACTTATTATATCGATCATCATGGTATTTGTCTTGATACACTGTAAAAGAATATGAACAGTTCTATCATAGACATTATGGAAAACATGTCAGGCAGTTCCCTTTCATGGATTTAATCCTACGTGGCACAGTGTCCATGACAGAATTGACTGGAGACTTGGCTACAATCCTTGGGTGCTTTTTTTGAATCTAGAAATGAGAAATATAAATGAAAAACTAAGATCTTGTAGCAGGTCCCCTATGAATATAAATCAGTAAAGCCCTGCCAAAGCCAAGTGAGCTGTTTTGATTTATAGCTGGGAGGACCGTACCAACAAATTATATGTATGCCAGAGTATGGAAGAAGAAAATCAGAGAAAAGAAGATAATTTGGTTTTAAATACAAAAATATGTTAATTAGAAATATTCTAGTCTGTCAGTTAAAATTTACAGAAGTCCTTTTGGGAGGAGGATGGCAAGCTGTGATGCAGGAAATAGCTGTTTTCCATCACTTGCTTGCTTCTTAACTGCCCAGAAATCTGGGAATTATCTTATCATCACCTCATGAAGGGAGGGATAAAACGCTCCATCTTTCACTGATCATGAGTAGTACGTGGGCTGTAAAGACACCACCTAGAACACATATTCAGTTATGAGGATAAACCTGATGTGGCTCATAAGGCAAAAATATAATAAAGTAAAATAACTGCTGCATAAAACCTAAATAAACAAATGTTGTTTCACACGCTTGATCTAGTTCTAAGATAATAACACCGCGGAATCAGCTGGTAAAAAAGGTGTTTAGCCTTTATATTCACTTGAATGGTATAAAGAGAGATCTTCTAGTTGTCATATTTTCATTTCTTTTCAGCAGGTTTTCCATGAGTAATAAACCCTTGATTTACTTACAGTTCAATAGCACTTTGTAAATTAGAGCCAATCAAGTTTTTATCTAAATTATAAGAACTGGTGTAGAAGTCACATGATGAGCCAAAGAGTGCAAAATCCCAGAAACAGGTTTCTACTTTTCATGCCACTGATAATCAGTTTTGTGAGGTTATTTTAGCATTTTCTTAAAATTTAAAGAGATTTTTCTATTTTCTCTTCGTAGTTTCTGAAATTTGTGAAGCTGGCTAAAGAAGTAATAACTTAAAATCCTGTTTCCAGCCCAGTGTGACTTTACACTGTCTGACCATCCAATTCTAAAATAGCCAAGCAGAGGCTTTTGCCCTTAACTATCTTTGATCAATTTGTCAGTTGGTCAATTTTTCCATACGTACAATAGCTCTCTATACTACACTACACACAGATGCAAGATTTAAAAATTATTCATCTTAAAGCTGATCCCAGGAATCTCTGTGCCTCTCTGCAGTGTTGACTTGTGCCAGGCCACGTCCAGTGTTGGCAGCTTTGCCCAGGAGGGTAGGTGGGCATGATATGTACTGCAGGTGAGTGGGGAGAGATGCAGGCTGAAGCTCCTGCTTGATTCAGACTTGGATTGTTTCACACAATTTCACAAAAGAACAAAACAATTTGTTTCTGTTGCACGGTAGAATAAGAACAAATTTGAAAGTTTATCACAAAATGGATCTGGTTAGGTCTGTGCCATCTCTGCTCCTCACAGCTCCTGTTGGGTGGGAGCTCAAGTGATTCCTCAGTGAAGAGGGGGATGTTGCTGAATCTGTCAAAGCTACTTTAGATTACAGCTCTACTATCCCAAAAGATTAGAATTTTAAAAAGAGAGACTTGCATGTTTTTTATAATTCTTTTTTTTTTCTTTATTTTAAATAATTTTCTAATCTCTCACTGTTGGTGTAAAATAAAATTTACTGGTTAGAAAATTACTAACTCCTTAAAAGTATGTAGTAGATTTAAAGATATTCTTTCAGAGACTAAATCCTCTGCATGTCTGTCAGAGATCAGGAGACATAATGCATTAGATACTTAAGCATTAATGAAGCATTTAATTAATTATGCACAAAGACAGGTCCAAATTTTTTTTAAAACCATTAAAAATAAAAATTCTTCATAAAACAATTAAAAGATGCACACCTTCAGCATATCTTCCTGCATGGCTTAGACATATTTCTACTTCCTTGTCTCATCTAAGGCCATTGTCTAAGTTTCTAACATGGATTATATTGTGGTGTAAAAGATCTAAAAGAAACCACTTTTTCTGAACTGTGATTCTTTTTCACTTAAGTACCACTCTATTTGGAAAAAAAAGACAAACAAAAAGCCCACAAAAACTTTTCTGCAAAATTTTAGCCATTACTGGCAATCCAAAATTTGCTGAATTCTCAACTGTCTTTTTCAAGAACCAAGAGCAAAGATAATTTTTACAGTCTATATATATCTGCTTGAGTTTCTTAGAATTCAATCAGGTTTCAGTTGTTGATGAAAACCAGAATTGCCTCTGTCTTGCACTAAAATGGGGCTTATAGGAGCAAACAACAAAAGAAAAAGAAAGTGCAGAGACACTGTGTCTCTAGTCAATTCACTGTTTTGGGAGGTGGGTTGTAATCCCCATCATCTTGTAGTTATTACAGGGCAAGCAAAAGTTGTTTCGATCACAGCTACTTGAAAGAGAATCTTGGTTATTGAAAAGAAATAGGGAAAAGAAAAATTTTGATAAGTTTCATGGGTTTATATTGGGTTCCAGTTTTTGCCTTTCCATGGTGAGCATCCTCGAGCATCTTGTGTGGGGCTGGGAGAAGTGGGTGTATCTAGAGTAACTTTTATTAACTTGTTTAAGTGGGATTGCAAAGTAAAGGAAAATGTAAAGGTTGTAACAACACAAAGAACATCAAGTTCTGATAGAAGCACAGCAGCTGTTCTTTAACAGAGCTGCAGGAAAAAGTGCTGCTGAGAAATGCAACTCAGTCCAGGGCATGTAGGGTATTAGGCTGCTGGAAAATTCAGGGCAACCTGGTCAGAAAGTCATTCTATTCAGTTTTATGCAGGGCAGCAGTGCCAATGAGGAGGGCTTCAACAAACTAAGGTAAGTCTTTGCTTCTGCTGTTAACCTTCTCCATCACCTTTCAAAACAGTAGACATGATTTCTGGTATGTTTTCACACCATATCATAACACACACTATAGAAGTCTCTGTCTTCATCTAGTCCTCTAAATCCTCAATGTACAACATTTGATTCCTTTATAATGAGAACAAATCTGTGTAGAACAACACAGATTCAGCCCTGCACAGGCAGAAGTGTTAGCAAGGCAATGGAGTCAGTTGGTTTACAAGCTTGAAGGCAGCAGGGGACAGGTGAGATTCTGTGGTGTAAAAAGGACTTGTCTTGCTGTTTATAGTATGGCCCAGCCTGGCAATGGCCAAACACAACACAGGCATGAAGGATGGTCTGAGTGCTTACTGCAGAGTGTGTTCCTGGCAAAAAGGACATCCATTTTTTCATTTCCCACTAGCCTGCTCCTGTCAAAGGAGATAACACTTGCCTTTAACAGGAGATGAAATTTGCCTGCTGGTTGGTAGGTTATTGAATTGACCTCTGATTTACAAGGATACATTTGGAAACTTTTCTTCTTAAATGGGATTTCTCCTAAAAGATATAAGAAATCCCTCCAAGGATATTTACAGTGACTGGTTATCTGGTGTTGACATTAATTGTGCCGGCATATTTTGCTGAACAGCCTCAAGTGTAACATTAGCTGAACTGTAAGACCCTTCCATATATAACAGTCTAACTTAATATACTTCATAGATGTGTCCCAAGCTTTGTGCCTGTTTCTTAGCTGAAAGAATCTGGGCAGCTTTATGCAGATGTCTCGTGGGCTGAGTCCTGTAGGTGCATTCATAATGATTAATGATGTGCTTTTATTTGCTGCATATCTGTACACAACATCAGCTTCTTTTTTTAATAAATCTGCTCTCCAAAGAGAATAAATAACTTTCCAGCAAATACATCACAAAAGCAAATATCCAACGTCCTGTAGCAGAGCTCAAAACTTTTCATGTTACAGTTTGCAGTCTACACACGGACAGAGCCCTTTCCAAATCTCGTTTATGTATCATTTTTGTGGTATTTTTATCAATTACCAATATTTAGTTAATAATTTAGAGTGGTATCAATCAAAAGTGTGATTCATATATCAGTGTGAATGCTGATATAAAATGAAACAATACCTTGGCTGCATTTTTCCAGTGCTGACCAGTTTACTATCTCCTTTTGCCTGTGGTACAGGACTGTACTCTTTCAGCTCCAACTTACAACTCCAGAGAGGTCAGGGTGCTGCCACTGTAAAGAGTAATGTCACTTTACTGGTGAGGAGGTGAATGTGGATCAGCACAATGGCATCATGTCACAGCAGGCCATTTCTGTCGTCCTGGTGTGATGGGGTGGTGAGGTGACAGTGTCAGGCGACAGCCTGCAAGTTGTAAGTGCTGGAGCTTTCGTGTTAGCACTCACTACCAGATGGATTGCCCCTCCTGCAGATTCCCTTTTCCTGTGCCTGGGAAAGGTTTATTGAGCTCTATTAACCTAGTAACATGACAGATTTTTAATTTATTGATGATAATACATTATAAATTTATTGAGTTATTGCTATTGGCATGTTAACTGAATACGAATCACATCCCCTCTAAAAAAATCTCAAATTGTTTCTGATGCTTTCATTAACAGTTCCACCACACCTAAAATGTTAAACATATCATATTGAACATCTCAGTGGAACTGATTAGAATTATTAAGCTGTGGGCCAAGAAAGCAAAAAACATCAAAAACCACCCCATGGCTGTCCAAAAGCAGCTACAGAGCTTGACTACCATGTGTTTCTTACTCCTGTAGGCAGCATAGGTGAGCTGCAAATGGAGACTTTCTCAAGCAATCCCTTACTATTGCTGAAAAAATTAGGAGTTTCTGTTCTCATAACACCCCACATTGCATTGTATTTCTCTTTACCCCATCACCAGTTAAAAAGCTCTTGTTAAAGCTACCAAGGAGCAGATGGTTAAAGACACAAACAAGTCTATCTATAGACAGGTATTTTAGGGAACCATTCTGAATTCGATTGGATTTCAAATCCTCTTTTTTCATGGTGGCAGGTAGCTCTGTTTTCACAAAATAAACTTGGTCAAAAAAATTTATCCAGGAGAACAGAAAATCCTGGGTTTATGCACATGCACTGCCTGAAGGCCAGTGTAGGGAATGTGGAAAATGACTGGGCCCAACTGGAAGTAGAATTCAAGTCCTGTATATGGAAAATTGATGGATAAATCTGGTGTGTCTCCATCGTGTAATGGAGTTGGATGAGGAAGATAGGCATCTCCATTGAGCCCAGACACTCCTCAAAGTGGGCAGAGAGATGCAGTCCAGATACACAGACAGCCCAGCAAATCCCACTGCTCTGTGCACTGGCAGTATGGCCAGCTCTCCCAAGCTTTCATGGGCTTGGCTTCAGGGCCCAAACACCAATCCGCAGCTCTGGGTGCTGTTGCAGGAGCTCCAGCCATGGTCACTCAGCCCTTCCAGCCGGGCTCCAACACCTTCAGGCCTCTCAGGGATCCAGTCATGGATCAATCTCTCCGACAAGGATTTGAAAGGCTTCATATGTCAGGACTCTTGAGTGGTTACAGATGGCTGCCATGCCTGCTTCAGAAGGAGTTCACAGAGTGATGACAGAGTCACATATGATAAATTGAATGTTTGTAATTAATGTTGAGCATCTACCACTACCAGCAAAAAGAGATGCTCCAGCTTAATAGGAGGACACTCTGGTTTCCCAGTCTGTTATGAGCTTTCCCTAAGCATTCGCTACTGTCCCTGTGAGAGGAACACTGATAGTGCTGGTGATGTGTGGGTTCGACAGCAAATAAAGTTATTTTCCTCTATTCTTATTAACAACAACTAGATAACAGGACACAACTGACAACAAACATTCTCTGTTATAATCTGTCACTCAAAAAAAATAATGGCCACATATCACACAAGGAGACATGAGCGTGGCAGGTCATTAATATAATCTGCCATGCAGCAAATTGCTTGTCATGCTTCCTTTATACTCATTTATGACTAAAGAGGACTGTTTGAAATGACAAACAATAAATATTTTTCACACAGCCTCATTGGTTAATAAAGATGAATTCCCTAAGTTTTTTACAGCACTGATGAGTTGAATCAAAGGGAAAAAAATTAAGGAAACAAAAAAAAAAGTTCATATACAAATTTATGATCAAGGAAGCTTCATGGACTTTGATAATTAACTATTTGCTTTAAAAATTTTCATTCATTTTATATGTCTTATTTCAATCCAGACTAGGATGATTCCATAATAGAAACTAATGATGATCATCAGTATCTATGTCAGAAAGTAACACATGTCGAACTGAAGCTAGGCATTAATATTTTTGTCACTCCAAAAACTCCATATCATTACAAAAATAATAATACACTGTACAGCTCCATATCTTATATATTATCTTGGGACATCTCCACTTCCAAGTTAAGAATTCAGGAATGGCATTAGGATAACTCACACTTACTTTTATTCAGCAATTTTTTAAACTTTTAAGGAAGTGCAGAGCAAAATAACATAATAATAAGAGACCACAGAATACATTGAAGTTGGGTCAGATCATTGTACTTACTAAAGTAAAAACACATGAAAAATGTGTTATGAGAATGTGCTGAGTAAGTGAAACTTCCTTGTTTTTAATTTTCAGTTCTAACAGTTTCAAACTGTGTTTAAGAAATGTATAAAAGCATGAAAACCTGGGTCAAATATCAGAATCAGTGAAAGGGGGACTGGATGTTGCTGCATGGTACTGTCCTGCTTGTAAATGGTGAGGAAATTGGGTTGTTCAACTTGAAAGTGAAGAGAGCAGAAAGCCTCTGACAATATGCTGTGGCCATGACAGCACAGGCCAGGTTAATCAGAGCACACTGCATTTTGCACGTTGGTCATTCTGTCTGGGGTCCTGGGGAGCCAAGCCACAGCCAAACAGACACTAACATGAAACAGTGTTCCTCACCCCAGCACCTGTTCAGGTAACTATAGCTGTGCAACACAAGGTCAAGGTAAGCCATGTCTTTATAACCTGATGTCTTTCTTTCTCACCAGTCTTTCATTCTCTGTGTCACTAAGACATTTTAATACTTCCATCACTGAAGTACCGTGACATACTAAGGTTTGGATTGGATTGGTTTCAGCCAACTTCTCCAAGTATGACTATCGCTGAGAAGAAGGCTGGAATTTAGTTTAAACTCTCTCCATGGTCGAGACACTCAGCTTGTCAAAGAATGCTCCCTAGCTGCCAGTACCTTTTGCCTCATATAATGTTGGAGATATTTTAAAGCACTTTAATGATGAAAGCATGTATATTAACCACCTCTATCCCTCTAAGATTACTGGATCATTTTGTTACATATAATTGCATGCAATATTCTGTGATATAAATAAATATACTGTGAGTTCAATGCAGAAGCAATTTCAGAGAAGTAATTAAGATTGCTGTCTAATTCTCAGTGATGCTGGATTTTCCTCCTATCTTGCTTCTCCTTTTCCCTTTATTTAGCCCTTCTATTCTTTGCTTTGTTTAAATTCTTTTCTTCCCTTTCTGCAACAATATTATTCCCACTTTTTTTTTTTCTATGAGCTTTACTTTTGGCATGAATCTCATGCAGTACCTGGGAGCTTGTTGTGGTCTGTTGTAATGCCAGAATGCTTTTGAAGGCATCTTGAGTGGAAAGTCTTAATGCTCAGATCTAAGGAGAAGTAATTTCTTTCCTCCTGTCCTTCCTGGGGCTTGCTACTCTTCACTGTAATAATAAAAGGCACTAATAAATAAAAGACGTGGTGATCCATCAACACTTGCCAGCTCACAGGCTAAGGAGATTGTACCTCATCAGCAAACTCCCCAAGCTCTTAATCCTCATTCTCCAAAAGTTTCAACTGCTTACAAATTATACAAACCTGAAAATCAAGGACTGATTCGTGTCCCTGTGAAACTGGAACTTTCTTTGAGTTCAAAGGGAGTATTGTGAGGAAGACAGGTTGCTAAGCATCCTAAAACTGATGTACCAGATACTCGGCTGTTGCAATTGATTCTGTTCTATTGATTTCACCAACAATATTCCAGTTTAGTGATTAAAAAAAAACAGGTATGAGGTATGTTACTTATGTTATAGTCTCTGACGGATTGACCGGCTTCTATCAATGTTATTGGAATTGCTGAGGAAGAACATCAATAACGTAACTCTCAGAATTGAGATAAATGATCTCTTGTAGTCCTGGCTCTACCTTAATGAACTTCTATAAATAATTTCCTCCTTTGATATTTTTTAGAAATGCCGCTCAGAATATTGTTGGAAAAAAAGTATGTATGATACTGGTGTTTGAGTTTCTAAGAGAGTTGGTAATGAAGAAGTATGGATACAAGATTAAATTATAAAATTATGTCAAGAGAGTTTTACTACACAAAGCCCTTTTCTTAAAAAGAAAAAAATCTCCCATTACCTTAGTAAGCTACAGATCTAAAAGAAAATCTGAGTTTCAAGCACTGTTCTAAAAATACAGATTCTTTGACTGAGTCATCATTCTCATAGCCCTAAAGTAGCATATTAATATTATGGCCCAGATTGAACAGGAGTTGTTGGAGATTTTACAAGACTATCTCCAGCAATCTCTTCCTTAATAAGTCAGTATTTGATTCTATTTTTATTCACTTTGCACAAAATTAATTATTATTAGAAATATCAGGTGAGTGCTGTGCTGTTTCTTCCAAAAACGTCCATCATGTGGAGGAATTGTGGTGGAGGGGGGAAAGAATACCTCAAAATCTAACAATTTTAACACAAAAATACCAGTTAGGTACTCCATACACTTTATACCAACTTAATTAGTTTTTAGTAGATGAGCATAAAATAAACTCCACCAGCTGTATGACATATAACTTTTACTGGAAGTGACAGTGTAAGATACAGCATGGACTACCCATATCCACTGAGAAAAGGTACTTTCTGAGGCATGAACACAGTGGCAGGACAGTTCAGGAGACCTTTCTCCCTCACATCCACTGAGAAGACAAGGCTTTACAGTCAATAATTACCTGATACCTCTCCCTGGCTCACTACAATTCCTGTAAGAAGAATATAGCCTGGCCCTGAGTGACTCTGGCACAGCCACACACCACAGTCCTACACCATACAGGGATAATAACTTATTTTTGGACTGGGTGATGTACCCTGGGGGTAGTTCTCAGCACGAACAAGTAGGACAAGCACAGCAGTGCACTGATTCAGCTGTACTTCTTCCAGTCCTTAAATAAGCCCACTGGGCTCTGACAAGGCTTCACTGATGCAGACATGCTCCCAAGTCAAAAAGAAGTTTCTACAGTTGTGCATGCATATATATGAATACAAAAAATGCATTTTTATTCAGACTTTTCTGTAAGTGACATTGAACTATTACTCAGAACTAAAAAATGGCTTGCATAAAATACTACATGACCAGTAATAATCATTTTATTTATTGTCATTTGCCTTGGGTCTGGAAGTGTGGTGCTGACACACTTCTGTCAAAAACATCCTCTGGAAATGAAATCAAAACCCAACAGAAATTCTATTTAGCAGCAGCTCAGCTCACCACAGTACACTGGCGAGACTTGCTTGGTAGTTATCTTTCTAAATTCACAGCGAGGGCATGGACAATTCTCCATTTATTTCCATAAGGACAACTAAGTGTCATGTTTTGAATAAGGGTGGTAGGGCATACCGATGAGCATGAAGTTTGAAAAGGGCTGGTGAGGTTTTACTGATTATCTTTCTTTTTTTTTTTTTTAATTAAGAAAATTTTATGCAATTCAAGAGCATAGCAGAAGAGAGAGCTTACCCTGAGCATTTCAACTTAAAGTCACAGCTTCTAAAGAGGTCACATTGCTTCTAGAGCATCATGGCTTGTCACTACCAGGATATCATTTGACACGTTGATGTTTTCCATTTACCAGAGAATACCTTCATCTAAGATACCATTCCAAGAAAATCTCAATGTAGATGATCATACCTTGAGGAGGTATCAGTTTTCTAAATTCATTTACAGGACAAACATTCTACCACTCCCCAAAATGTACAGGACAGTACAGAATAAAATACTGAGAAACAAAGAAAACAAACAAACAGCCAGAAACACCACCAACAAACAGCATTCATCGATCACGTGCCCAAGCTAAGTCAAGATAACTTTTCTACCAATAAAATGTGACCATATCCTCCATATCTTTGCTCTTAATCAAGAAAATAATAATGGTTTACACTCAGTCCTGTTTCTTTTGGAGGTTATTCTTTGGCTCATTATTCTTCATGCTGGAGACTATTAAAGCAGCACAGTCATAGAAGGAGACATGGGCCTAGCACCAAGTAGACAATCACCTTAATTTAACAAGTATTGCATCAAAAGGGATGAATTTTAAAATGGAAGCAGAAGCAAAATAAACCCAAACCCCATCTAGATTTAGTGAGATCATGAGTCAGAGTTCTGATGTTTTCCCTTCCTTGTTAATTTAATCTACTATTCACTGCTCTACTCTTTCCCCAGCAGACAATTTCGTACTTCAGAGTTAAACCCTTAGATCACAATGCAGACTTTCTATCAGTGACTGTGATCCAGTAAGGAAGTCAGGTTTCTGACCAGGGAATATTTCCTAAACACTTTTAAGAAAAGGGGATAATTAAACTATATAAGTCTGGCAGTCAAACCTCAGTTGTAGGTTTTAAAAACTCCACAGTACATTCAGAAATCTTCAGACATGAAAATTAAAGGCAATGAAAGTGAGAATAGTTTACACATGGCAGGTGCTGATTTTGGGATGAGAGATGTTGCGCAGCAGGATAATGGATTTTGACTCAGTGAAAAAGATAATTATAGAATAGTAGAAAACAGACTGAGGATACAACTAAATAGAGATCTCGAAAGGACAGGTAAAATATATGTTTGGTTTAATTTTTTTTCCACTTATTACTTGCTCTACTATTTGATCCACCCCCAAAGGCATAGTTATAGCTTAATTAACCTTTCATTTTTTGTTGCTGAAAACCCAAATGCCTTGTCTCAGTTGATCATTTAGTAGGGTTTAAACCACAACAGTGTTTAAACCACCCTAGAGAAAGACAGATTGGATTCCACAAAAGCCAGTTGGACCACTCTTTAGATTTACTTCTCTTTCCTCTTTGATAAAACAGAGAACCTTCAGTCTGGATGTCTCACACAGAGTTAAGGTGAGATGTGTTCTATTCACAATAGTTATTCATGAACATCCTCTTTTTCTCAATAAAAATAACATAATCTATCCCCCAGGTGAAAAGTATAAAAATCAGGAGTGCAAACCTTTCCAGATTTGGATTAGTGTCACTGTTAAATATAGCTTTCACTATCAAGTGTAATTCTCGTATGAAGAGCAGCCATATTATACCCTGCTTTGGAAGAAGAATTGCCCTTGAATATGAAACTAGTATTTAATGAGTCATCATTATAAATCACTTTACAGAAGGTGGTGAAAAGCCATTCATGAAACTGATAAAATATCTGTACATGCTTCTGAACATGCACAGCAGGCAAATCTCCTATTTGGTATTCACACAGACACCTAGAAGTGACAGCTTACCCTTCCCTCCCCCATAAGCAGCAGGCACAAAACTTCCTCGCATTCAAAGCTGGCTTTAACTGTTTGTTGGAAAGGAACAAAGACTCCATCTCACATATAATCCTGAGACTGGAAGTCATTTACACAATCTGCTAGATATACAGCACTGAGAAAGTCTAGATTTCTCTTTGGATGATAGACAGACAGAAAGGGAGAATAAATTTCATTAAATAGATTAATTAGTTGAGATTTCTAGAATCCAAAAGAAACCTGATCGTGTTCCTGTCTGCCGCAAGCTATTACCCATTATGTAGCATGTTGCTACAGAGATTTTGGGGGTTTATTTATTTGCTAGTTTTATTTGGGGATTCAAAGTGAATTTCAGGAGTGACTGACTGCCCTGGCCGGTGTACATGTGTGAGCAGCTCTAAGAGAGTACAGTGTTATTTCTGTTCCCCTTAGTAGATGGATGACAAAGGAGAGTAGCACTTTCCAACCCCTGCTCAACCAACTCATGTGACCAGAAGCTGTGGTTTAGAAGTGAAGAAAAACATGAACCTAGCCCCAACAGCAGAGCGGCCACTTCAGTAGGGCACCTCTGTCCATCAGGTATTCTTTCTGTGGTTCTTGAGCCAGCTGGGTGTCTGCTATCTCTGTGTCATGTCAACTGCTCCACACAGGCTTCCGTGTCCGACTCCCTCAGTGAGGGCTGGCCTGTGAGGGAGGCATCTCTGGGTCTAGGTTAAATTACGCAGGGTTTTCCTGTCCTATAGACACTCCAGGTCAGTCATTCAAAAGTGCACCAACTCACTTTGAATTGAAGATGAGGCTTTTGGAAAAGCTGTGACCACACATTTTTAAAACTTTATTTGCCACAGTATACATGAAGCACTTCACAGTGTACTGGAGGTGTTTTCTACCCTTTTTTTTTTCCTGAAAACTTAGACCAGGTATGTTCTAAGTCACGGTATTCATGTTAGTTTTTCATACATATTTTCTTCATCCTATCACTAGTAGCTATCAGGATAAATAAGGAGCTAAAAAAAGATCTAGAGATTGAAACGATTTTAAATGATGGGATTACTATTATGCAAGCTGTAGAAGTGGTCTTTAAATTAAAAAAAAAAAACAAACAAACAAACAAAAAAAAAAACAACGCCCCAAAACTTTGTAAAACCGAACCCTTAATGGAACCCTTAATTAATATTTCTGCATTTACACTGCGGATTAATCTTGCAAATATAAGTGACTGATGGACTTTGGAGAAGTTGCTCTGAAAAACAGAAATTAAGTCTGAGGTCTCAGCAACAGTATTGCAAACTAGTCCAGGTAGCTTTGTCTTTGTACTACCACCAACAAGAAGAGAGCAAAGAAATGAAGCAGTCTGCATAGACCAAGGCAGGTCCAGTCTGCCACTGGCAGGATATACATAAAAGATTTCATAGTGAAGATTGTGATTGCCAAGAACTCTTGATGGCTGTTGGAAAAAGGGCAAGTGGCACTGACTCCTTCTGAATGAGATAAACACAAGCAATAATTTATCCTGTCCTAAGGTGTTTGGGAGGCATCTTTGGAGGGGGATATCCATTCCCTCTGATGGCCATCTTAAATTAAATGCCTATTTTTAGGAAGACTAAAACTGGCTGAAATTAAATCAACATCCCTAAGACAGTATAGGTTACTATTGATAGTGATGAGATCAAATGAGGAGGAAAAGGGCATGGTACTTAATTAAAAGATATTTTCATGATATATTTCAGAAGTTCAGTTCATTACAACTGTTTTAAAACTTGAGCTTTATGACAGTGCTGCCCCACAATGTCTATGGCATTTAAGCTCTTGTCTTGCATTGATCTGTCCAACAGTACCCTTCAAGCACACACACACAAAATGACTGAATCATTATCTTGCCATCAAAAGAAGAATTTCAATGACTTTCCTTCAGGCATGAGCTACCCTTTGTGAAAGCAGTTGTCAAAAGGCCAAGGCCAAATGGCACAATTTGTAAATAAAGCTGTCAATCAGTCCATGGGGTCACAAGAGAATTGCTGCAAACAAACTGTTTGCTTTCCACTCAGCTGTGGCAGCAATTGTTATCTTAAAGGATACTAAAGACTTGGGACAGGGACATGTGCCACCTGTGACCCCAGGAGATCCAATTCTGTCCTGTCCCACTCTGTCATTTTTTTCTTTCACAAACCCAGAGACTGTCCCCAGCCAAGCATCTTTTCTGGCTATGAAAAGTGCTGCTGGACATCTGTGTCTGTGACCCAGCAACAGAGACGAGAATAGGAAGCCTTATCAAGAGCAGTAACTTCAGGGACAACAGATTTCCCAAAGTTTCCTCTCTTTTTTTCCTCTTTCCCTGTACTAGATGTGGAGGAAGGTTGGTTGAGTCCAGAAAGAAAGCTGGATATTTAAAGGCTATAAACAAGAAAACACCAATTATTCCTAGCCCTCCAAATAATGTGAGAATAAATGCTGATTTTTTTCTCTCTGCTTAGATCCATCTTTTGTAATTCTGTTTATATTTATTTTGTGATTTTTTAAGGCTCTTTAAAACCAGAATGAATGAATGATTGAATAAGTGAAGCTGGGAATTATACAACATGAGAAACATATAATCAGTGAGTACAAAGCAGGTACACCCTTGTTCATTGCAGGGGGGAAAGAGGTAATGGCTTCATTCTTTCCTAGCAGGTGTCTCCAGCCTTTTGCTGACTAAATTGCCTTCCTGCTTTTTATGCTTGTATATATTTGTCAAATTGCTGTTCCATGATCAGTGAGGTGTCCAGAATTCCTATGAACATCCTGAAAAGCTCATGACTTTTGACATTAGAAAGAAAATATAACGCCAAGGTTTCATTTTCATATAGTGCTGGGTCATAGCTCCAGATTTGACCACAATATCCCCAAAATTATTATTTTTTTAATAGCTGGGCACATCTGAAGTGTTTGGAATATCCTACTGGAAAAAAATGTTAGAAACAGAAATAAGCCCGGACTTCAGTTGCTTCCCAAAATGCAAATTTCACTTCAAAGGGCAGCCTGCACAACCAGCCTCAGCATGTTCAACTGCATGGTGGAGCTGCCATCTGAACATACTCAGGTTGAAATCTCAGTCTTCTTGGTGAGGAGTAAATCCTGAACATCTCAGATTCCAGGAATCGTATCATTTGAGGGGTGGGATTTTATTTACCCAACCACTACCTGTTTGGAAAGGTCAAAGGCTTACAGAAATTAAAATGAAAGATAGACTTGAAACCTGGTAACTTTTGAAAACCTGAAATTTTTAATCTCTGTTTTGCTTTCTGAGTAAGAAAAACAATATTATTCATTGTTTAAAACCAGTAATGAGTTCTTGATTCATGCTAATTTTGAATGGATTTGACAACCTTATGTAATTCAGAACTGCAAGTTTAGAAGACTAAAGTTGCATCTTGTTGATTTGACAGTTTTAAAGTCTACTATTGTCTGTTGCCTTATGCCTGAAAGTTAACTTTGTTACCTAAGGGAAAGGTGAATAATCCATTAAAAATCCCATTTAGTGTGGGTGCACTCTAAGTGTGAAAGAAAAAGTAGAATTATCAAAAGTCACTATATATAATAAATGGAAATTATTCCTACAGGCAAATGGGTATACAGCTAAGAGCACAGTACACATAATCCAGTTATAAATATAAATATGACTTTCTGCTTTACGGTTAAAAAAGCAATGTTGATATTAATTCTGAAGACACCCTTTTTATACTCATAAAAAATATAGCAAGTCTTCAGTAGGATTTAATAAATAAGAAACAGACAGCAGTCTAGTGGATGGAGGTGATTAATAACCAAAAGGAAGAGACTAAATACAATATTTGTGTATAATTAAAACACTGAGCTACTGCTGGCTGATTTGATTAATGGCACCATCTTAATTATAAAGTGTCTTTACTTATAATTTAAGACTATGACGGAACATCTCTTGCTCATCCAGAAGCATGAGACAGTGGAAAGATGAAGTATTTTATTATCTTTCTTGCATAAAGATGAGTTCTAATACAAGGCAAGCACAGCAATGCCAAAGTGCACGGGAGGTTAAGGAATCTACAGGTTAGAACTTACAACCAGTAGATGGCACTCATTTTATTTAATTCTTTTCTACAAAACTAGCGGAAACTTCTTTTCGCCTCTGCAATTATTTTATTTTTTAAGATAGCAAATTTTACTGAAGAAAAATAGAGTTTCAGATGAAATATTTAAAGATCTGGTCTCACACTGGATATTAAAAGGGGGAAAAAAGGAGGTTCAAAGTCCTTCACAACTTCCTAAACTAAATTTTTAATTCCAAAACCAGACAAGGAAACAAACAAGAGGACAAGGCTAGAAATAAGCCAAAAAGGGGTACAGAACCTCATCTCAATTTAATATACATTTCTCTGGTAGACCCACAATGACATATCTCTTTTTGTTTTGATAAAAATCACTCTCTAAAAACATTCTTAAGTTAATGAAACCAGTTCCCCTTCTCACTACTTTTTCAACCAGCAGAGCTATTGCAAACCAGTATCGTTTGAACTGCAGAAATGTCATGTCTCAGTTTAGACTGGAAGTTCTCCTCATCTGTTCTTCGTGCCAAATTGTGCAGATAGACCCAGTCACAGGAAGGGTACCTGCCTTTGATAGTGACAAAACTTCAGTTATTCTGTGCCTCAAGCTCAGCCAGAACTGCCTCTAGAGCAACCCTTGCCACTATACCTGTAGAGGGACAATTGCAATTCTGATTTCTATTCTAGAACCCAACAACTAGACAAGGAAACCCACAAGCCCTTCAATAAGCAGCTACTTTCATGTCACACCCTGTTGACATCTCTAGAACTTTTCACAGTTCTATAGCACTGTATATTCACAGCTTCTGTAGCGTCCATCCCCTGGACCAGTGTGTCTTTTTTGCTCCACTGTGTCTTTTTTGCTTGTACTCATGACTGCCTTAACACATGGTTGGTACCACTGGAAGAGTGATGGTTATTTGCAGGATATGTACTACTATAACCGGTATTCTCAAAGGCAGATGGAAGGAGGCATAACCTAGTTTCAGGTTTCATGGTGCCAGGCTGGTGTCACCTTTCCTGGAAAGGGGGAGCTGGTGGCATGGCAGCTCTGGACACTGCACAGAACAATGAGCAGAACCAGTGCAGACAACCAAGCTGCCACATCATTTTCTACAGCATGGCGGGCTTTCAGTGAGCTTTTCCTGAATTTACTTTAAGTATTAAATAGATATTAGCCTATTTACTAAACTTCTTGGTTAGGAGAAAAATAAAAGATAAGCAGAATGAAGCATAACAAACTTGAAATAACATCTGCCTTCAGGTCTCCATAAGCTTATTCCAGTCTTTGGGGTAAAGAGAGGGAGGGGAGAGAGACACAGAGAGACTAGTCCCATGTTATAACAAATTGTTTTGACAACAAGCTGTATGAATGAAATAAACTGTTCTACAGCTAAGATATTGGCCAGCCTTAATCTCTGCTGCCTGAATGGACTGATCAATGCCTGTTTGGTGGAGTTCTTATAGCAAATACCATTTCAGGAGAGGAGACTGGGAAACAAGATTCTTCTTGAAATGCAGCCAAAAAGATCTGTACTTTTATGGTGCAATCAAATTTATTCTGTCTACCTCTGGTACAAAAGTGACCTCTAATAAAGCTGGGTTTATGTCCCTGCTGTATAGGTGTTTAGGAGGATGCTATCATATTGCTTTTTTCCCCACTTCTAGCAGAGTATGGATTGGATCAAGAATTGAGGACAGCCCAAAGACTTAACTTTGCTGTATTTGACGGCATTTCCAATGAATGTATGTGCAAGGTTTAAAAGAAACAACCCTACCTGAAATCTAGATTCAAAGATACACAAACTTTGAGTCTTGGAGATCTGAACTTTTATGTCTCTTTTTTATAATGCATAAAAGCAGAAACTGACATTCCTTTCTCTTTGGAATCACCTCCCAGTCTAGAGCGGCAGTGCGCAGTATGGAGTCAAAAGGCCAAGGCTGGGTTGAACAATGCAGAGGTTAGGAATCCAGAGCCTCCACCATTCACTATTTCCATCTTGACCAAACCTGGAGATGGTAAGTCTTCTGGTCAGGCTTGCCAGTGATTTGTACGTGACCTGTGTAAGTAGGTGAACTTCATTTCATTATCCTCAGCCAGGTAGGCTACCGCTTCCCCTTCTTCTACCTGAAATCCACTAAAATGGCACCTGGAATATCAGAGAAACAACAAGCTAAGATCCTGTGTTTCCTAGAAATGCCCAAAGGTCTTGAAAGCAACGAAGGGAGTCCTGAGTTTGCTGCTGATCCACACCATGCATGCACCTGGCTGAGCATTTCCCTCCCAGCCTGGAAACCATTGAGGATTTCAGGTTAGTGATGGTGTGGTAGGTAGGACTCAGCCTCATGAGAGGTGACCCATTTGACTGATTGAATTAATATTTAAGTAGTTCAGTAAATTAGTATTTTGCTCTCTGATCTTTTGAGCCTTTACAAAAGACAACAAGATTAAATAAGCCACCTAATACAGAATTAACTATCTGGTCAAAGAAGCAGCGTAGGTTTTAAGCAGTGTATGGAAAACATTTACACTGCTATTTCTTGCCCATCCTTTCCTGTATATCACAGTGGACTGTACATCTGTTTTGATAAAACTGAGTAAGAATTTTGCTGCCTCTCTTAGGGAACCTGGTCAGGTGCTTCTGTCTTACACAATATGAAATAGTGCTAAGATGCCCAAACTACTCCTAAAATCTTATTTCCCAGATGATTTTCCCAATGGCACTCTGTGCTGCCACTAGTGAATTGCTCCAAACAAGCCAGCTTGGCTATCTTGAGGCAAGTTTCCTAAATACAGAGCAGAAACCACCACACCTACTCAACCTTCATATTCCAGGACTTTGGGCTGATGAGTGTCAAAAACCAGTCAGGACTTTACTGTGAGATCATTAGAAAAGAGTTGTCATAACAGTTATTGGAATTATTCCTTCTTAGTGTCACGTGGGAAGCAATTATTGATCACTGAAGGTTTTATAAACAAGCCCACATTTTGTCACTGTGGGTGGCATATTAATTATTAAGTAAACAAGAGAAAATAAATGTGTGCACAGTATTTTTATTACAAGCAGTAGGAGCTATTTATCATGGTGCCATATGAAATCAAACTGAACAGAAGTGATAATTGAATCCCTTGGTTAATACCATTCCTCTGGCAGACAGTCCCTGGGAAGTAAGATCATTAATTGATTGCCTTATATGATTAAAAATGCAGAAACAAACCTCAGCATTATTTCATATATTTCAGTGAAATTCATCTATTAATTTACATCAGGAGTGTTATTTGGTCCAGATTAATAAAATAGATATTGGGATTTTAATATTATATGTGTTTTTTTCATAGAAAAATATTTTCTTTGTTCTAGACAGCACCAGTTTAAGACAAAACAAGGTGCTCCCATAGCTCTCACCTCTCCTGGTTTTTACCTTGGGACTTGCAACGTTCGACAAATTTTTTTAGAGCTCATTTGCAGAAACCATATCCTTATCAGACAACTTCAACTTTTATTAAAAGATGAAAATGTATTCCATTCCTCATAACTTTGGCTACCCACAAAATGTCAACCTGAAACATTCAGTAGCAAAGAAAAACAAGAAATTAAGTTCTAGTATTTACAAATGGTGAAGTCCTGATTGCCGAAAATTTACATCAGTGGGCTTTTATTTCCCACTGTCATGATGCAGTAAATAAAATGGAAAAATAATAATGAAAACAGAGCAGCAGTATCTCTCTATTTCTTCTAATAAATCAAGATTAAAAAAAATTAATGTGGTTTATCTAATATCTCTCAGATGATCCCTGTCGCAGACCAGAAAGAAATCCAACTTCTTTGTCACAAGACTTCCCTCCTTTTTAGATCAGCATTACCCAGTGCTGAGTAATGGAAACTAAGAGAATGTCAAAGAGGCTGGGAATCCAGCATCTGAAGAAAAACTCAGACCAGAGCTGCTCAAACCAAATTGCCAGTAGCTGAAGACAAATACAGAGGTAATAGTTGCTGTTCAATAATTTAATCTCAAACTATTTTGCCATTTTGGAACTAACATTTCACCATTGCATCCAAAAGAAGTAAAAAATATGACTCAATAATTGCAAACCACCTGAAAACATTTCGAACACAACTTGCATTCGCAGACATCAGAGTGAGATTATCTTAACAGCTCAATGGCCCTCCATCAGCCTAGATGATCAGTGAAATAGAAATCCTAATGAGTCAGCTAACATGCAATGACAAGCTGTCTCCTTCATAATGTTTAAAAAGGGTCTATTTATTCTTCAGGCTCTGTCAGAGGATGGGATGTGTTCTATGGAAAAGAAATGGATATAAAGGCCCTGCATCCCAATCTTAGCTTAGTTGCCCAGTGCTATTTTAACCACATTTTCAGGCTGCATAACTGCAATTGATAATATTTTATGAGCATGAAAAAAGGGGGTTTTTTCCTTCAAATTTACAGGGAAGACTATTAAAGAAAAATTTATTTCAGAAGTCTTGCAAAGCTCATCAGGTCAGGAAACAGAAATAATGCCATGTGACTTTTCAAAGCAATTTCCCATAAGCAATAAAGGGAAGTGAATTCTTTTCCACTGTCTTAAAAACTTCTTTCTTGTTGAACCAAGGCTTGAGCCACACTGTTTGTGCCCTACGTCTTCCCTGTCTCTGAGTTCCTGGTGAGACTTTTTCACAGGACTATGGTCTTTTCCTTCAGATTCCTGCCTAATTTTTCAGTCGTAACTGTGTTTTGACCAACGTCATATTTCCATCTTTATCTGCTTCTGAGTAATTTTGGTCCTTACTAACACTTCATAAAACAGATAAACCCCAGTCCGGCAGACCGATGTCGTCTCAATGAGCCCCTGTTCCCTCCACTGATGTTCACAACTCCTTCTGTTGGATAACTTCCCTTTCTGCCCCAGAACAAGGAATTATCCATTCCTTGTTCAAAATGCTAGCACAGTTTACCTCCCTGAGAATTTCCTTCCGAAAATCAGCAGAGTTAATTGCTCCCTCATGTCTCCTCTATGTATTGTTACTGCTTGAGGATTTCTCCTCACTCTTCCAAAGAAAAAGATGTCCTTGCTAGCTCTCTTCCTCTTTGGGCTTCTAGACTTTTTTCTGCTCTAAGATCCTCCATTTATGAATCATTTTTCCTTACACTATTTATCCTTTGACTCAAGAAACCAGATGTACTAATTATTTACTTGCCCCAGTTAACTTTTTTTCTGTTTAAGAAATATATCTATTTCAGGATTATATCATACTCCTGAAATGCTTAGAAATAAAAGGAATTCCACAAACAGAAATGGAAGATAATTCTCTAGATCATCAAAGTTATTTTAAACAAAAATGTTCATTGTGTGTGTCTGATAAATTTCTGTAATGTGGATTCTGTAAAAGTATGCATGTGCATAAGCATTCAAGTGGCTTACTGGACTGCAGGCATGTCATAGCAGAAGAACTCCTGTGGAAATTAGGCCTACAGCTCTAGTTACCACCTTAAAAACTCTCATATTCATGTTTCCAGAGGAGTTCTACTTGGAAATTTTGTTTTCAGCAGAGCTCTACTTGCAGATAAAACATTGAAAATAGAATAAAGTACAGGCAAGTAAGGTAAGTTACATATATTTGTGTGAAAGACAAATTCTAGGCTATCACTCTTTTTTGTCTCAGAATGAAAATTGTTTACACATAGATTATCACTTAAAAGCTTTGAATCTGGATCTCAAATTTTGAGGAAGAAGAGAAGAAGGTGCATTGAACAATGGGAATTTTTTCCATAAACCCATGGTTACATTTTAAAGGACTGTTCTGAGAATACAGACTGCATTCCCCACCCCAAAGATATTCCTGGAGTGAAAGGGGACTCTTCTAAAAATGTGTCTTTTACTTAGCCCTATAAAAAAACTGGCCCCAAATCTTTGAAAACAAACTCACTGCAAGATTAATTAAGTCTTTTGAAGGGACCCAAAGTGGTCATCATTACACACATTACAAAAGGTCAGCCTAGTTTTACTAACTCCTATGTCAAATTTACCCTGTAGCAAACTTAGTACCTTTATTAAGTTGATCCAAAGAAAGGGAATTGCTGGCAATTAGCCAAAATGAAGTGAGAACTATTCACTTCCTCCATCATTTTAATACTTGTGTTTTATTGCTGGTGTAAATAGGTTTATAACCTTCCGTTATGAAGCACAGACATCTGTTCAGCTTAGCACTAAACATCTGGTTATTCCAACAAAGCATATAATTATATTTAATGGATGAGAAGTGTTTGATGGATTGCATCCAAGTATCTGAATAAGACAGTTATGCATAAAGACTATTTGCATGGATTAGCTTGACAGGCTAACAAGACACAGTAGAATATTATTTTGTCTGATAGTTACATTGATTTCAACTGATGTTTTGTATTGCGGAGGCTGCCAACATTTATTTTGGGTACAATCACAAATTCTTTTAATTTTCTTTAGGTAGCCACAAAAGGTAGAGATTTTTATTTTCTTGATCATCAGGTCCAATCCCCTAACACTGCAAGATTCCTCTATGTTTTACTTTGACTGTGGCTTGTGTTTTTCAAACTTAGCATTAAATATTGAAAGAAATAATCCCTCTGCTTCTTGCCCTCATATACTATTGTTATTCTCTAGAAGATGTTTCTGTCAGGAAGCACTCCTTGCACAGAAAAAATTGGACGTTTTTCAGCTAGTTGATGCGAGCAAGTAGCTCACCAAAGGCAATACAACAGATTGTCTTAAAATGAGAACTATTGTCCTAAAAACATTAGTAGTGGAATTCCTCCAGGATTATTTATTTTCATTAAGAATCGTGGCACAAAAGTGGGAGTGCTCTAGTTAAACTGCAAAGCATCATTAATAGATGATCAGAAGAGTAGACAGGGAGAGCTGGATGACCTTGAAAATGCTAGAAGAACTGGGATAAAAGTTAATTGTATGAAGCACATACAATGTCACTTTCTTGGAGACTGATAACAGCCTATAGGCCATAAGGTCAGGCTTGGGAAACCACAGAGAACAAGACAGACCCTGGGTGTCGTGGACAAGATTTCGAGCTACATCAAAATTTCAGTCACAATCCTGGCTGGCAATCGGGCAAAATTTTTTTCTATTATGGACTGAGAAATCTGAACTGCATGATTTGGGGAGTTTGTCTGGAAGGTTTGGGAACTGTTCTGGCCACCTGCATTCAAGGAGTACAGGATCCAACAGGAGGCATAAGAGAACACCAACAGGTTGACTGGGCTTATGAAGGGCTTATCTTGTCACACACAGATAGAAGAGTTTGTCCTTTTTGAACTAATATAAGACAATTTTGGAGATTACAGAACTGATCCCTTTAAACACATCATGGGGAGAAAATAAATCTCCAAAGAGAAAGAACAGCCAAAGGAGGTCTTTAAACTGTGTGATAATTTGGGACCATTAATACGTTGATAGAAGCTTGCCTTGAATAAATTAAACTTGTAAATTAGCAGACTTTTCCTACCCACTCACTAGGTTAGCAAGATTGTACAACTGGGTTTCAGGAATATCAGTGGGTAAACAGTTTTAAGACAGATGCTAATAATTTTTTTTAAGGGAATTACGTGACATTGCTCTCTATAATAACACAGGTTGGGTTCAGTGGCAGAAGATGTCTTTGTCAGCCACGTCTTGTGTCCCAGGGAAAGCAATAAGGAATGGAAGTCCATTACTCCTGAATCACCACAGCACTATTACCTCCAACCACTGCTTGCTTATTGACATTGAAGAGATAAATTGAGTAATTCAACGGGGGTGTTTGGCAAATATATTTTGAAAACAGCATGTCACTCTTTAAAAATACAGTGCTTTATATGTTAGATATTTTTGTGCCAGAGGTAAAGAAAAGCATTGTGGGCACTTTTCTAAAGGGTGGGATTATAAATGTGATTTACCTTGTGAGATCAATTGAATGAGTGACGTATCCCATGACACTGTGGACTGTATGTCTGGAAATAACTTCAGCAAATGGTGTCAGTCTCAACCAGGTACAGCGACTTGCTGAGATTAATTCTTTCCCATTTCTTCCTCTGAGACAGGGTAGCTACTTGCTGCCCTTTATTCAACACACATGCTCAGGCTACATTAGTTCATCTTTTACAGATGAAGGAAGAAACAAAACAAGCTCCAAAACCACAAACATTCAAGAAATAAATCTTGCATAATATGTTTTCCTTCAGGAATGTTAGTTCATCCAGATAGCTAAAAACATTGGGTGGGAACGTATCCACGTTGATAGGAATTTCTTCCAAAAAACAAACACCAAACCAAACAAAATTAAAACCAAGTGAAACCCCTCCCAAAACCCACACTGCTTAAAATGTTGTATCAAGTTAAAAATAAATTTGCAAAAATTTAGTTTACCCTGAACTGACATTTTCCTCCCTAAGAAACTTCAATATCTGAATCTTATTTGGAGCAAAATATAATTTCTGAATCACATAATGTACCTTCACATTGAAATTCCAGTTCCCTAATAGCACCAATTAAAACATAAAACATGGTGTACATGAGTTCAGATCATCATGGAAAATTCCTGATCTACTACAAAGACACAAAGTCCTGGATTCCCCATTCCTATCTAGAAAACTTCTTTTTTCTCATCAAGATTTGCATGTGATAAATGAACGAGGGATTACTTTACTTTTGGTGACTCAAAATTACTTTCCATCATAGCTGATGTAATACAGCCAAACTTTAGGTTTTCCTTATCTGTCAGAGCTTATTAAGAAACCCGTGTCTTTGCTTGAAAATAACAGGCCCATCTCACTGTTATGAAGTCGTGAATGTCATAGGTCTATCCTATTTTCTCAGGCAAATGACATTATTTTTGTTTTAAGATGATGCGAGGGCTATTTTTCACCATGTTTTTGATAAGGCACACAGTACAAAACCATTTCCATGGGTTTGATGTTTCTTGGTACTGAAATTATGCAGGTTATATGTTCACCCTTTTCCTGAAGTTCCTTCATTTGGTTCTGAAACAGGTACTTCTTAAAATACAAGGTTTTTCAAAAAGTGCTTTAAGATAACTACCCATGGCAAGGTGGTTGGAACTAGACGGCCTTTAAGGTTCCTTCCAACCCAAACCATTCTATAATTCTATGAAGTATTTTTAGTCATTTACCACAGGAAATGAATTCTAAAAAGCTGTTACTGCCAGTCTACTCTTCTTTAGAATAGGAATGCAAAATTTGTCTACTTTCGCTTTTGATCTGATGATGCCATGAAATGTATTTAATGCATTACATTTAAATGTTTCTGTGCTTGTCTGCATTGTATGTGTTTATTAAAAAGAAAAAAATGAAAATTTGCATAAATCCAAGCTTCCAGTCAAGCCTGTAATCCTCCCAGTATTTGTCTTGGTTATGTCTCCAAAGGCATAGGACTGCCATGGCTTATTGCTTTCTCAACTCAATCCAAGTTCATTTCCTACCAGACACCAGCTTCAAATGGCCAATTCTCAGAGCATTTTTGTTTGTGACAGTCAGTTTTGCCATATAATGATAAGTGGCCTACCCACACCCTGCACACCACCATATGTACTTTTACTTGTGTTCCATCTACCCAGCTAGCTAGGCAAATTTTCTATTAGCTTTTGCATCTATGCATCTGTTAACTACCCACCTCACACTGCACCATCATTCTAATAACTTTGTATGACAAGACAGCACTTAAGGTAATGGTAGCAAATCATACAAGAATGCAAGATGAACAGACAGTTCTGCTACAGTCCTGTTGGAAATGAAAATGAAATCATGTGCATGGATGGCATTATAGAGGCTGTTTAATACAATAGTCGCACTAAGTGAAACCTTTGTCAGAGGGAGACAGTCTTTTAAGTGTCTAATGCAAATCTGGTGAAGTAAAAGCGTTCAACTTTTAAGTGACTTACTGAAGTCATCATATAAGGAGCTAGAACTCTGCTTGTACAGAGCTATTAGACTGAAATTAGGTAAAAATCTGAATTCTATACTAGTTGTGGAATGTCTTTTGGCAAGTGATTTCAGTCCAGGTAACTCAGCAAATGTATTTCTATCATTGCCTCTCCAGTTCCACTTACTTAACTATTTTCTCACAAGTTTACTAAAAAGCCATGTTTGGCAGATGCGGAAACACAGATGGATGCAGAAGGTTTAACGTGTTAGATGCAACATAAAATGGGCACCCTGATGAGTGAAGAGAGTAGCACATCCTCCAAACAAAAAAAAAAAACTATCAAGAGATTCTACATCCCTAGGATCAGCACCCACCATAAGATATAAGAAAAGCCTTATTGATTCAGCACCAGGGTGTCTCTCTCCAGATTCCAGAACTGAACTCACATGAACTCAGGACAGAAAATGGAAAAAAAAGCAAGAAAATGTGATACTTCCTTCCTAATACTTTCCCTATCTCCAATTATTTTATTTTGGGATTTTCTGACTCCATGCCATATGTCTACTTCCCCAAAGGTTACCTCATCCAAACTCTCATTCAGTCTTGAACTCATGGAATTTTTTTTGCATCCGCAGCACTCCTTAATAAGATTATTGGAGGAAATTAAGAGTCATCAAGCATGAGATCAGAAGGAACAGTAAAAAGAGAACAAAATGGCATCTGTTGTGATATCTGTGCAAGACTTTGAAAAGCTGTCCCAAAATAGGACCATTTCCAGAACTGGTTCATCAGAACTTCAATAAAAGAGGCACCTCTTTTATTTCAATAGTGCTCCAGCCCTTCAGAAGCCAACCAGTCTAATCATTAAATTCAAAAATTAAGGTCACATAGGTACTGATACCAGTCCAGGACACTGGGATATGTCTTTTAGTAACAAAAAAGGGAATAGGCTGGGAACGACAATGTGCTTTATTTTGTAAGTTGGAGATCTTCCTGAGAGTAACTGACCCTTGCAACACCCCATCAACGACTAGGGCAGATCTGCAGTAACTCACCTTTCCAAATTGTTGTTCATTTAAACAGGACTTAATCCCAGGCAATTCAATGATCTGTGTTACAGCAGAGGTCATACTACACAATAATCTCTTCCACAGGCCTATGACTTTTTCACATGCAGGCCTTGCATATTTACTGAGAAGACAGGGACCCTCTTTTAAAAAACTGAACAGGATGTGCTGTGGGACTGACCTGGCTTAGCAGATGTTAAAGATTCATGGCTATAAAAGCTACAATAATTGAAATCAGCTTCTTTTAAAGAACTGTTTCTCTGCTTCTGGGTAAAGTAAATGGATGTGAGGGAAGAGGAAATTTCATCTCTCTCTCGAAGTCTATAGGTCTATACCTATGAAGGAGTTTCCTTTCAGAATAATTAAGATATGAACATTTGTTTCCTGGAATGGGTATATTTTTATTCACTTCTGTAACTTCAGTAAAAGCTAGCAACAAGCTTGTCCATGATACTGTGTAGCCATGTAAAAGCCATTAAACTTTCAAGAATTCTGCAGAGAGATTCATGTAGCACACATGGCAGAGTATGACCAAGGCAAGCAAACGATCATATAGTTGCAGAAGTTTTACTTCTGTGTTTACATCCTTACCTCAGTGCTGGCTTGCCCTAAGATGTGCTTAAGCCTGCGTCTGAATTGAGAATTGCAGCTACACAGAGTAGGTGTCAGATAAGTTTGGGGAGGATGGAAGCAGTCAAAGCATGCCTACCACATCACACAATAAATGGAGTACAGGAAAATGTAATTAGCAAAGAAAATGTAGCACAATGTAACTTAGAAAATGTAACACAAGCAAAGCCATATTCCCTCTGAAACAGCTCTTCTTATGCATAATTCATACGAAGTTTGATAAAACCCCTTTGCACTCTCTGGGGGAGAAAAAAAATCCTTATGGTCAGGGCCTGAACCACTTTTTCTGTGAGACACAGCTGTCTTATTCCAAAAGTTCACACAGCTGCCCCTGTGGTATCTGTGGGAATAATCCTGCGGAAGTGCTGTGTGTTCCACACCAGTAACTGCACAGCTCCTTTCAATCCCTCCACTGGCTTCGGGTTTTTTTAATTGAGGCAGTACCTCCTAAAATTATTAGAGCAGCACAAGAGCACATCTAAGCTGTGAAACCCTGAAATCAAGTGCAGAGGGAAGTAAGGAAGGAAACCGGGTTGGAGGAAGGGGGGGTGTTTGTGTGCATGGAATGGTAACAGAACTCATTGTAAATAAAATGAATAGATTTAAAAATGCAACACCTTAAGTGTAATGTCACCTGTCTGCCTGAGTTACCCACTTCTCTCAGGGCCACAGCTTCAGTGAGCAGCTGTTTTCCCGTTGTAAAAGGAGACTCCCCTAAGAAAAAGCATCCCCTGCAGAAGCAGAATGAGTTGAAGGTTGCTTCCCACCGATGTGTATGATAGACCAAACATCCAGCCATGTTGCTAAGGCTTTTTGCAGTGAGAAGACATGTATGTATGGCGTGTGTGAAGAATAATAAATGAAGATTCATTTTCTGACTTCACTGATTTTTCTACCTGAATATAAATATTTTATGCTACCAGATGGACTCTACCAGTTGACCATAAGCTGACAGGAGTTTGGGGGTCCCTTCGCTCTCTCAGGTGCCTTTTCTCTTGAATTTCTTTAAATAAGTAGAAAACCAAACTATGTCAGAACAAGCTAAAGCCTTAGCCATAATTATATTAGAGAAAGAAGGTCTGTTTTTAGTGATCCCAAGGTCTCTATTACCAACATCTAAAGAGTATAATGGAATAAATGTGTCATCATCACTGAGTTAATTTAATATTTTTCCCCAAACACTATTCTCAGGACTGATAATATTTTCAGGAAATCAGAAGGAGCAGTTCCCACCTTGAAAAACTTAGATAACAAGGACCAAGGCACATGCAAGGGGCACAGAGGTGCCTCAGGCCCAAATTCTCTGTAAGAGTACTGTATGCATTGGGAGATGCCTCGTGAAAAATTGAGTATGAAGCATGAAACTTGCTCAGGGGATACTTGTGGCTAGAAGGAACATGCCTGAGGAAGATACAAGTGGAGATTAAAGAGACAGGCAGGGGCTGAAGTGTAAGGAGCTTTGCTATGGGGGGACATAGACTATCCTAGTATAAAGATGAGAGATGACTTTTCATTTTGACCTAGAACTTACCTGCACTTGACAGAGTCATTTTAAGGATTGTTTCATCCTAGGAGAACACACACCCATGAGGAAAAGTCCTTGGAGGAGGTGACAAAGCAGCTAGTAAAGACAGAAAGATTTAAGAATCAGAGGTGATTAAGTAGTAGAAAAGAGTCATTTTTCTTCTTGCTCCCTGGATACCTGAAGTTGGGAAATTCATAATTTGAAAACCATTTTATTGATTGAAGACTATCATCATTTCAAAAGCTGCTAAGCATGAAAATAAGCACACTACATTGTTGAATGAACAGAAAAATTTGAAGTTTATTAAGAGAGTTATCTAAGTCCAACATTACTTACTCAGCTGATAAGACCAGGTTCAATAACTTATTAGAAGAATACATGTATTGGGCTGTCCATGAAAGACAAACAGGAGAGAAGTATTATGTCAAACAGGGGAGAAGTGACATGTCTAACATAACTTTACATAAGTAATTCTTCCGATAAATTGTCACTAAAATTTTAGAAAAACTTGTACTTTGAAATAAACTGAAATGTGATAAAAACTGTAAAAGTTTTTAATGTAAAATGTGATACACTGTAAAGCAAGTCCTAAATTTTCTGTTAAAAGAGAAGAATATACTGTGTGAGGACTCCTGTGTTCCCCAGGAGTGTCACAGCCTGAGTTATGAAGAACCTGAATGATGGAATGAAGAATAGATCTGCAGATAATGTCATGCTGGAGGCAGTAGGTTTAGTTTAGATGTTAGGAAGTTATTCACTGTGAGGGTGGTGAGGCACTGGCACAGGTTGCCCAGAGAAGCTGTTGATGCCCCATCCCTGGGGCATGTGGAAAGTGTCCCTGCCCATGGCAGAGGGGTTAGAACTAGATGAAATTTAAGGTCTCCTCCAACCCAAGCCATTTTATGATTCTATGATTCAATGGGTTATATGTCAATGGCTGGAAACTGCTAGTGGCTTTTTCATGTCTCTGATAATGCTGTGCTAACTTGGAGACTCAGTGCATGAGGGGAGTTTCCCTTGTTCTTTTTTCCTTTGAAAATTATTTATTTTAATATGTATATTTCATTGGAGGAAAAAAATATTTGTTTTGTTTTATTTTGTTTTTGTGGGAGAATAAGATTTTAATTGTATTAGCAAAAATCCAGAACCTTGGTTCTTGAATAAGCAAGGGCAATTATTGAAAATATTGGTATTTAATAAGAAGCATATTTATGCCAATGGAGAAATAAACTATCAGAATACTTTTCACTATAAACATGTAAATTTTTTTTCCAGGCCCTGTATCTTCTTAAAAGATATATGATTGATAGATTAAAAGAGAACTAACAATATTCTGTGTTTCTTTTTCACCAAAAAGAATAAAAAAGTTATATGAACCCATTGGCTGAAATCTGGATGGCCATTTACAAAACAATATTTTTATGAGAGTACAGTTTCTGTTTCCTTTTGTTTAACTTTATTTTAAAAAGAGCCTTCTCTGAGTTGCACTTAAGGATGATTTCTTCACATCAGTGAGATTATGGGCAGCACATTTCATTGATTCTTTCTATACATTAGGTTTAGGTCTGATGAGTGAAGAGGAAACTTTAATTTGCCTACAAAGATTTTAGTTCCTTTCATTCCTTTTGTTGAACACAAAAGGCTTTTATCAGTTTTTCTTTTTTAACTTAGTACCACAATTAAGACCCTTGAATAAGGGAACTGAGCACCACTGGCTATGACAGTTCTGAAGTCCTGGCTGCTGGATGCACCGCTTGGCCATCACCCACCTGCTCACAGCGACAAAATCCCATATGTTTGATTCCCTGGATTCCTCTAGAAGGACATACCAACATGGGCACAGACAGAACCAGGAGCCAGAGACAAGATTACCCAAATTGCAGTGTAGATATGGTCCCCACATAACTGTCCTGAGTCTCAGCACCCCTGAAGCACCACCACATCGCTCCAGACAGGAAGGTGATGTTCATCTTTGCCACCCTGAAATGCCACCTGGGAACACCCATCAGCATAAACATGCCCAAAATATCCATGACCTTGTGAGGAAGTTCTTGTGGGCACAAACCTCTCCCTGTGACTTTGTACTTCACAGAGGCCACAGAATCAGGTTTGAAAACTTTATGTTGCTCAATGTGGTGTCCAAACGTTTGCTACTTGCCAGGAATGCTCCCTGCTAACAGCTCTCCAGCCTTCACATTGTGACTTTCTGAACTTTTTTCTGTATTTCTTTTCATTTTTCTTTGAAGTGCAATTTACATCACAGACAGCAGTGGGAAGCTAAGAACTCATAGATCCCACAGATTTAATGTTAGTTTACTTAGGAAAAGGATGGCTTCTTTTTCTTTTATAAACTAAATAAGCACTTTCAGATTAATAAATATTAATAGCAAAGCTTTCTGCTTACAGAGCAGCTTCCATCTGGAGGTCTTGCCTGGCTTCATAAATATTAACAATCCAGTTCTATCAAAAGCTATCAGAATATTTCCACTGGGAGTCTATGAAAATGGGTCTTGGTGTTAGGTTTTTATGGTGATTATCAGTTTTTACCACTTCTGATTTAGTAATCCTGTTCCTTCTTGGATTTTGTAGGGCATTGGATCATGTTCTCAGAACAGGCCTCAGTCGGAACACATCTCTTTGATTCAGGAACTTAATTATCCCTGAAGTGATACTTTTTTCAAGAGGTGGTGGCTCCCTATGTGTCTGTTTTCCCTTCCTCCACAAGCACAAGGTAAAGCTGGTCAGAAAAGTGTTATCAGGAACAAGCATATCTGCCTCAGATGGAAGTACCGGCTACTCCTGAAGAAAGGATTCAAAGTCCTTCTTTTATTTCTTGAAGTCCCCTTCTTTTAAGTAGTTCTCTGCTGCCAGTTGTCCCTATGCTACAGAAGGGCTCTGATCTGTAGCAGCATTAACATGAATAGGGGGAAGACGTTCATTAAAAAGTGCTCAAAATGAGAAGGTAGAAGGCGGTGCAACACCTTGAAAGCAATCATATTTGTCAAAATTGGGGTTTCCTTTCTGAGGGATTTTTTTTTTTGCTTGACTTTTCCCAATAGCATCTCTTCTGTGAAGAGTCAAAGCCCTGCACGGTGAGTGGGCTGGACGTGCACCTCTGGGACAGTCACTAGATCCTGGATGGTTCCAAAGGCAGAACCTCAGCTTCCCGTGACACAAGGTGACTTTTGAGTTGTGAAGTCAATAAGAGCCCGGAGTTCCCACCTCACAGAGAAGCCAAATTTAGTCATTCAAACTGCATTTGTTTTCCCATTAATGTACATTTTGTTTGCTCGTGCAGGTTATTTTCTTGTTTTATTGTCTCTTGACTTTTTTACTTGCTTCCTCAAATATTAATTCATTGAATAATTTCTCTCAGGGTATCCACAGTGCCAAAAGAAAGACTAACATAACTCCATGGAGAGGGAATTTTCTGCAGTCTGGCTTGCTGCTGATGAAGGGTTTGCTTTGTTTTCGTTTCATGGATGCAATTACTGCTCTAGACTGTGACACACTGCTGGACGCTTTCCTGTTTTTGCAGTTTCCAGTGGAAAGTATCTGGGTTTAAAATATTTTTTCAAGACTTTTGAGGGTTTTTCTACTAATTTTAAACAATTTGGTTGGTCCTTTCATGCTTGATTTACTTTATAGCAAAACAAATATTTGAGACTGGATGTTAGCAGGGAAGACTGTGAGACTGTTTTCGCTTTTCCCACTTCCTTCATTTCGAAATGAACAAACACATGGTCAAGTAACGAGTTCACAGGATGACTTGGCAGTTATTTTGGAAAAGAGGGCAATAATGAACAAAGTAGCATATTGGTTAAAAAGGTCAAGCAAATCGTGACTTGTGCATTCAAACAGGAATCTAAGAGTCAACGCTGACTTAAACAAACACGTTAAAAAAATGTTCTGAAGTAGTCTGATTCATCATGCTTTTAAAACAGAAAAAGTCAGAGAAATTTAATAAAAGTCTTTGTAAAAAATCACTCTGCACCACAAAAGCCAGAATGCTAGTACTGTCTGCAAAGTATCCAAGTTTGGAATGTGGATCAGAAGCCAATATCCTTACTAGTAGGGAGGGAGGGTGACAGTCATTTCAGTTGCCTTTTACTCAGTGCTTTGTGTTATGGTTTTTTCCTGAATAAATGGTTTCACAAGTGAGCTGGACTTGTAAATTGCCTCTAATTGACAAAAAAATGAATTGAGAACAAAAGGACCTTCACAGTTTAAAGGAGAAACATTAGGTTCTGGTCTTTCTTTCTTGTATCTGAAAACCCTGAATATGTTTTAGAAAAACACACATACAATATAAATGCTGCAGAATCTTTGTTTGCTCAGAGAATTTGCAGATTGACTCAGTATAAAGTCAATCCATTCTCAGCTAATACTCCAGCTGAGCCCAGGGGGTGAAGTTATGTGATAACTTTGTAAAGTGCCTTCCATGGCTGAGGCTCACCTTTGAAATCTAAGCATTTTACTATCAGTCATCTATCAGAAATGATTCTTATATTTTATGAAGTTGTAGCTAAACCCAAGCCACCTGTGGCTCCCAGAACAGTGAACTGAAGCACAGAATGTTCAAAGAGGGGTTAAAGGATTTGTTCTTGTTTAGTGAAGCAAAAATGAGGCTAAGATTCTCGCTGGCAGTGGCCGCTGTCTGCTCTTATGACACCTGTGCTGTGTCTTTTGAACCAGGGAACAGCAGCACATACTGGGACCAAGGGCCAATCCCTCAGGTAAGTGTCAGAGATCCAGAGTCACAGACAACACAACTCAGCCAACCTGACCTCTTCGTTCCTTCTGCTGGCTGAAACTGCCAACTTTAATTCACCCCACAGAGCAGTCAGAGCAAGGAGGTCATTGCACGCAGACTGGCCATCAGCTGCCAGGCACTAGCAGTGCTTGATTCCTACCTGACCCGACTCATTTCCTAGATGTGAAAGAGCATGCACTTCACTGACTCTTCTGTGGGCAAGCCAGTCCTGCCTTACAAGCCTGCCTAGAAATATAAAAGGCTTTAAAATAACATACTTCTTTTAACTGCTCAGGATTTGACCCCTGACAGGAATAACATGAGAGGCAACTGTACATGAAAGTAAACAGCCTGAAACTTATGAAGAGGGAATTCAATGTTGAAATTTCACTGTCAAGTTTCATACCACAAAAAAAAACCAGTTTATGTACCTCCCTCTGCTCTCAGAAGAATATTTTCCTCATCCTACCCAGGTGTCCTGGTCATTTGGTAGGGTTTCCTCCTCAAGGATCACTTTTTTTTCTTTTTTTTCTTTCTTCTTTTTCTTAATTTTTTATTTCAGAAGAAAGAAATTTGTTTCAGAAAAACACAAATAGACTGAATGGCATTCAGACTCCAGGACCTCTCTTTTAGTCCCCCAGTGGGACGTTTATATCCACATTCCTCCCTGGACTTCCTTTTTTTTGCATCTTTGAATGTTCGTTTAGCCCCAACCAACACATTCTGTGCCTAAGAATGGATTAGCAGTGCTTTTGGTGAAGCAGCACTAATATCTGCCCCTGGCCCCAGGGATAACCTTCCTTCCCAATCAGGGTTACTAAGAGCAGAGTGCTGTGGCATTGAATAGTTGTGACAGAAAATTCTCCCAAGCAAGGCAAAGAGAAAAAGGAGGGTGTCAGAACCAGGTTTTTGTTAGAATGTATTTTCCCTCCTGTAACACAGCTCCTTGAGACCAGGGCTTGTGGTGTTTGATGTTTCGCATCCTATTCCTCCACTGTGTGTATGCAGGGCTGACTCAGTTCTATGGACATAAGAACTGAAACCTCCCCTCACGAGACTTTGTGGTGAGTCACCCGCCTGCTTAGTGCTTAGATGTGCATCCCTGAAAGTCTCTCACGTAATATAGAGACAAGTTCATTTTCTGTGTCTGGCCTTTGGGCTGAGAAGGATATCTTATGCCACAACACAGTGTCAGAGGGATGTGCTTCTCCCAGTGCGCTTCTGACTCCCGAGACGTCAGTCTTTGTGACAGCAGCTGAGAGCTTAAGCAATCTCTTTTCCCTTGCTGGTGACCAGAGCTCTTGCTCCTAATGCTGCTTACAGATATTGTCTTATCTTTAATCCATAAAGGAGACTGTTTGAGCTGCATGTGGGAGTTGTGGAGATGAATAGATGCTTATCTGAGTCTTCCTCTTTCAGGATGCCCTAGCTCAGAGATAGGGGAAGGATGCTAAGCCTTTTGTTTGTTTCCTAATGTGAAAAAAGCCAGGCTCTGGAAGGGGTTGAGAGACTTTAAACAAGTAAGAAGGTTTGAGTGAAGCAAGGAGTTCTTATATTTTTCTTGAAAATGAGAAATCAGAAACTGAAAGTGGAGCAGGGTGAATATAAAAGAGTAAACAGGTGTGATGGGCAATAGAGAGAAGTAGTAAACAAGGCCACAGCTAGGCATAAGGAAAAGGAAAAGAGAATAGTTTTCCAAAATGGACATACAGTTCTACATTCTTCAAGCCATTATCTCTTTCTGAAGAGAAATATTTAAATGGCAAACAAAACCCAAAGACACTGTGATCTCTCCCTTAGGATATCTTCCTGCAGGTGACTGCATGGGGCTCCATCAGTAGCGGGCTGTTGTCCTATACAGACAGGGATTTGGCTGTGCAGGATGCCCACGGCATCCCTAGGAAGGGAGGATGACTGCCCATCTTCTGACCCTGGGCTTTTGGCCCTTGTACAGGCGGGGTACCCAGAGCTGCATCGGGAAGAAGTTGGGATGACAAAATGGTAAGGACATTTTTGGCTGTCTGTCTTGCTGGTTATCCAGGCATTGCTCTGTCCTTCCTCTTGCTCTTACTGGAAATCAAGAGCAAAGCGGTGGCTGCCCAAATCTCCTTCCTGCCTTAGTGACTGCAAAGCTCCTCTCAGTGTAATCTAAGAGGAGAGGAAGAAGACAGTGCAAGTGTTAGGGATCCCAGGACATCATCCTGACCCCGTCCTTTCCTTTCCCATGGAAATGATTCCAGCTGCTGTTATTGTGTTCTAGTTTCAGGGTCTTAGTGTTTGGGCCTCACCATGATAAAAATTAGGCCTTCTAGTTAAAGTACAAAGAAGAGAAGAGGAAGATAGTAATACTACTAATAATAGCAATACTAGTAATACTAATACTAATACTAATTTTGAATATTTATATTGCAGAATTATTCAGAGATAAGACAGCTGACGGTGGAAAAAAAGGCGGGAAAATATTCTGGTGTGCTTTTAAATACCAAGGCCTAAGATAATCAGAGTTTTTCCCAGGGAAAAAAAATTTCTACTTCAGTTGCATTGTGTTTTCTTCTCAATGCAAATATAAAAAAACCCCAGAGCTCCTGCTGACATCAAGAGATTCTTCAAAACAAATGCTAATATGATCTTCCTCCCCTCCCAGAGACAGGCTTTAATTTTGAACACAGTTTGTGAGTGTTCCCAGTTTCACCCCCTCAAACTCCAGAAGAAACTAATCCAAGCTACAGCCTGGAAAGAGAAATGCCCACTTTAAGGCTTTAAAATACTCTCTATGAGTACTTAAAAAGAAACAGAGGATTTGTGTTATTGTCATTATTATGACTTGAAACATAGCTGGAGAACCTAATCTAATATGCCACCCTGCCTTGCAATGCTGAAGTCCATTAAACCAAATTAATTAACCAAGGGGAATTAATTAATTCCTTTTGATACTACCAAGTTTGAGAATAAGTGCTTGGAGTTGTTTTTAAACTTTCAAATGGGCAGCTGAGAGAAATCATTTATTTTAAACAAACATGCAACTGAAAAAATATGCATACTGAAAATAATTTTTTCTCTGTATTTATCTAAGACTATTTCGGTTTCCTCCTCATGCTGTAATTTTTCCTATTATTATCTTTTTCCCTCTCTACCATTCTAGATGTTGGCATAGAATATAAACATTATTTTATTGCCTTGGCCCAAAGTAAGCCAAGGCAATAAGATGTTTAGAACAGAACCTAGGTGTGGAAGCACATATGGAAGCAGTGAACTAAGGAGCCCTTCTCAGGGGCTCCAGACTGAAGCAATACAGGCTTTCACTGACAGAGTGCTGCCACCACCAAGTGACTACCTTTGCAGCATTTGCCTTCCGCTACTTCTTGTCTTGGCTCTGCAATCATGAAAAACATCATCTTTCTACATATTTGTACATTTGTGATCATTTCTGCGCTCAGGTGTCTTTTCTTTAGGCCAAGGGCCTAAACCACCAATTTTTGTCTACCAACATTTCATTACAGGTCATGTTTATTAGAATAATACGCATTCACTCAATCTCCCCTGAACTCTTCAATTGCTTCACATCTTTTCTACAGTGTAGTGTAGAAAGCTCTGCATTGCCATTCATGTAAAGCCTCGTCACTGCTCAGATAACCTTCTGCATTTTACAGGTAATACCTCTGCTTGTTTGTTTGATTTTCCCATGACATCATGGATATGACATGACTTGTTCAATTGTTGTAACTCTTCATCTATCTGAAGAACTATTACTTATTCCTCACCTTGTCTTTGTGCTCTTGATTTTACCATTCTCATTTCGGCATCTCATTCTTTCTCTTTTTTATGTTATGTCATTAGAGATTTTCCCCAACCATGTCACCAACATATCAGAATTAGTTTGAATTCTTACCTTCTTCTCTGGTATCTTTGCAAGTGCCTCTACAGTTTTAATAAACATAGATTCTATTGCACTAGGAAGGTTATTCATGAAAATGTTAAACGATTTGGGTCATAGGCCTGCAGAATTACAGGCAGAAATATTATTCTTTTTGAAGATGGAATCACCGAATCGCTACTTTTTTTCTCAGTTGATATCCAATGGATATCAGTCTCATCATGTAAGCCTCCCTCTCTCCCTTCATTTTCTTTTGCTGTCTCTCAAAGTCCCTGTGCACCCCTTTCCCATTCTCATGGGTTTTTTTCACAATTGAGGACAGAGGACAGGAACAGGAAAATGCCCTTTTTTTTGAGGTTGTCAGGTTTGATTGTTCAGTGTTTCTCACTGCCTGCCTGCAAGTCTGCTGGACCCCATTTCTCCTGCTTCTTCACTTTGCTGCTAAGCCGATACAAAGTGCCCAAAGCAGCATCTCATTTTTCCCGGGGCCTGGTAAAATGCATTTTCTTATTAAGAACATAAATAGTTTCCTAGTATTGTCCCACCAATGGTGAACCCTGTCATTTCCTTCTTCCTGGATGCACAAAAATATTTGTCCAGCCATGCCAGACTCCCCTTGTCTCGTTATGCAGAGATTATGGGGACATGCTACTTGAGGGGGGAAACAAACCAAAAATCTAGTCCAGGTATATTAGTAAAACTGAGCGGAATGAAGAACTGAAGTCTAGAATATTCAAAGCCACCTAATGCATTTTTCATTGTTGTGTGCCATTCACTGTGGTTTTATTGTGACGAATATATTTGTATATATATGCTTGTGAATCCGAGATAACATTTCCAGACCACATTTAGACCACCTCCTGCAGGCACCCAGTGCAGAGTCAGTCTACATTACTTTACCTATTGCCAAAAAGCAACAAGCAATATAAACATGGATGGTAAGAGTCTCATCACTGATGAGATGCACATCATCTAACTTGTAAAGTCTTCAGGGTTGGCATCCACATCTAAAGTTTTCTAGACTCCCTGTAGAGACAGTGTACAGAAATAGGAATTTCTCAATGGTGTTTTGTCACAGCCCAAGTTACATGTTTCAAAAGGACTAGATGAATCACGGCTTGCAAATACCTCCTGCTTTCCCTTAGTCATAAAATGAATCAGCACAATGTGTATATCCATCAATATTGCACATGTTACAAACTGGAAAAAAATTGCAGCAGAAAGCTTGGAGCTGACACATCTCAGGCAATCCATGAATAGAAACAAAAGTTGTATACAGGTTATTATCATAGAACCATAAAATCTTTTACGTTGGAAAAGGCCTTTAAGATCACTGAACCCAACCATTAACCTACCACTGCCACGTCCACCACTAAGTCGTGTCTCATGCCACAGCTACACTTGTTTTGAACACCTTCAGAGACAGGGGCTCCACCACTTCCCTGGACAGCCTGTTCTGGTGAGTGACAACCCTTGCTGTGAAGAAATTATTCCTGATATCTAATCTAAACCTCCCCTGGTACGACTTGGGGCCATTTCCTCTTTTCCTGTTGCATATTACTTGGAGAAGTGACTGATGCCCACCTAGCTACAATCTGCTTTCAGGGAGTTGTAGAAAGATAAGGTCTGCCCCAAGCCTCCTTTTCTCCAGGCTAAACAACCCCAGCTCCCTCAGCCGCTCCTCACAGGACTTGTGCTCCAGACCCTTCCTCAGCTTCACTGCCCTTCTCTGGACCTGCTCCAACACCTGAGTGTCCTCCTTGTAGTGAGGGGCCCAAAGATGAACACAGTGTCAGAGTCACATCTTGTCCTACTTTTCTTTGCTGACCTGATGGGAATAAACACAGTCCCTGGAAGCGTCACCATTCCCTGGAGGCTGTATTAAGCACTCAAGCCCCCTCTCTTTTGTGCTAAATGTCAGCAGAGGGGTGAGACCCAGCTGGATAATGTCAGATAACTCTGACTTTTAAAAACTGGGTCGCAGAGGACAAAACATTAATTATAAGTTCATATTACTAACTTTACTGTAAGAGGGAGCCTTCTGAGTTGTTAATTTAAGTTGGAGCAATGTTTTACCAGGAAAGGAAGGCATTTATCGGGCAAGGAACTTTCAGAGCAAATCACATGAAAATAACATAAAGCATGTCTTTGAAGGCATATTACAGCATCCTTGGAAATTCAGGGAAGTGGATGTGACTTACACGGATTACACCAGGATTTAATACATCACTGTGCATGGGCAGGTGGTGAATGAGACCAGTGAAGGCAGAGAAAAGGACCACAGGCTTAGAATGTAGAAATCCAGAGATGCAACATTTAAGCATTGCAAGTACATAGAAATCATTGCTGGTAAACACAGCATGAGAAACTAAAGAAAGGAAGGGAACTGTTATTTATGCCTGCTTTTCTTGGGCTTGATTCCGGACTGGTACAATAAATGGTAGCTCTGGAAAAAATGAGATCTGGTCAGGATACACAGGGTCTGACCCTCAGTTTGGAGCAGTCAAACCTTAAGTGTACTAGTTGAAACAATTAAAATATCAGAAAATTGCAAATGGTGTTTGCTAGCTGGGGAATAACAAACTCGTGAGGATACAGATTTCCAAGATTTGAGAGAGATGAAAAACAAGCCCTCAGTTAAGCAAAAACCCTCAGTTTCTTGTAAAGGAAATGCTGTGAATGAGCAATACAATAAGTACATTGATGTATATTACTCAATATTTTTGTGATACATGTATACAGAACCATTGACAGCATCCAACACAGAGCCAGGCCTCAATAACTAACAGCCCCTGACAGATGAATGGATAAAGGATGAACAACCCTATAATCTGAAATGAGGAGAGGCCACAAAAAGCTCAGGAGAATAAACATGTTGAGTTTAGGAAGAAAACTACGATGTGATTTCACTGCCATTTCAGATACCTTAAGGGAAAGTGCAGCTCTTTAGAGAGGCCCAGCTGGTTTGCCTCTGAGAATCCTGTTAAACATTGGTCCTGCCTTTCATGGATCAACTCCACAAATAGAACGGGATGGAAAGATCTGCTGTTTTTAAACAGGAAAAAACAGTGAGATGGTCTCGTATTTCCAAGGACAATCTGAAAGCAGGCAGCAAGCACTCAGCTTACTTCACCAGGTGGACAACACATTAGAGAGTCCAGAAGAGGCATAAAAGAAACTCCTTTCATTTTGGGACATTTTGTTTTGAAACATTTCCTTTCTGACCAGATCTTTATCATTGTTCTATATCAAGTGGCTGCATATTCTGCAGTGTTAAGGGACACAGAGTCTTCAGCTTCTGTGAACTTTAATGGCTATTAGCATGGTCTAAGCCAGCCCAGTGCAAGTGTGTGACTGAAGACACGACTGCTTTGGCGCCAGTCACGTGAGACACGAGTGGGCAGACTGCACCAGTGTTCAGCACTTAGAGGGGTTGAACTGTATGAAACATGCTGAGAGAGCCTGGCTTCTCTTCTCACCTCTAGATTATGACACCACAAGAGAGAACAAGTGTCCCAGAACTGGGACTTGGTCCCACTGTGAATGTGGTGTGTTGGACCTACACATGCAGAAAAGCAGGAGAAGAGGTTGGCTGATGTGCAAACGCCACCAGTTTTTGCATGCTTCAAGTGCGTAATTACCCTCACTTTATTTGCACATTGTATCCTAATTGACTCATGTTTCAGCAAACCTCACAGATAAGATGACGGATTTTTGCCATAATCTTCCCCTCAAAGTTTTCAGTTATTTGGGATCTTGTTATTTATTTCTTTTGCCTTCAGATAGTTCTACACAGACAGGAATTACAGGAATTTCCACATGTTTGGTATAAAATTATTGAGACACAAGAGTTTTAAAATGATGAAAAATATTCATCATAGGAAAAGGAGTAATAAAAGACATCTCAAAAGGCAAATTACGATTCAAGCTTTCTGCCAAGACAGTTTTTACTGGTACACTTAGATAAGAAATGCCATGCCTATATATGAAAAACTATAGCAGGTTCCTCTGCATAAAGCAATAATAAACTACCTGCCCAGACATCAACAAAGCAGCCTTTTTCTAGTGAAAACATCCATCCGCACTAGTCTGCAGAACGAATACTAAGATTCATCACTGATACTGCTGGTTTGGAAGCCTCCTTTCTGTCAGAAGGCTTTCAGTGACAGTTCATCAGCACTGGTCTCCATCTTTTCCTTCATTGTTTCCCAAGGATATATGCCCTTTCTGGTGAAATGCACACTGACCTCTGAAGAATACTGGCAAATCATCAACTGCACTACAATACAAGTTTTCCAAGGGGGTAGCATCTGTTTGCAGTCTGCAGCCCCATGCCAGGGCACATGGACCCACTTTGATAAAATTTCCTTCCAGAAACTTCAGTGGACTTGCACATCATATAATTCAAACTGAGGAAATTTAGGGACAGGTGCCCTCAGCTTTGAAAACAGATGCCTCACAAATAACATTCAGACATTAGAAAACCCAGAGACTCCAGAGGACTTCATAAAGCATAAAAGGAAGAAACACTAATATATTGTTTGGAGAAATCTGGTGCCAAAAAAAAAGAGTAGATATTAAAAGCAAACATGAAAAAGAAATAACAGTTGTTTTGAAGAGTTGCTAGTGTTAAGCGTTGGGGAGCTGTAAAACCTCCTCAGTCATTCTTGTTGCTTCATTTTCCTACATTGTTACTAATACCCAAGCTACTATAGTGATTTAATTTTACTTTATTGCACTGCTTTTCCAGACCTTCTAATGAGATAAACATTTCTGACAGTGTTGAAAATTGAGGTGACAACAATTTTCAAGACAGATCTGACACAGAATATGAACTACACAAGTTATAAACAAAAAGGAGGAGGGGAAAATAGAAGTATATTTTGCTTTCCTTGGAGTCAGACCAGGGAAGGACTCCAGTTCTCACTGCTGAGAAGTATTTGAGACAGTGGGGAGTTGGCTCAGTGCATAACTATCCATAAATTTGGCTCCAAGACAAAACTGGCTTTCTGATTACATTAAACAAGAGGATGGATGCCTTTGTGGTTCACGTCCTTGAACTGTGCTCAAGAGGATGACCAGTCTGAACCTCCTGGTTGACCTTTTACAGGGCACATAGAAAAGGCCTGCTTTGTGTGGGGAGGGTGTGTCATGAACAGCTAGTTTATTTAGTAGAGCTGTGTCCCCCAGCAATTCAACTGTAGAAGTGCAGAGCTCTGCCTGAGCTGCTTTCCTTCCCAGAAGAACTCCACATGGTACTGGCACACCTACCCTGCTTCCCGACACCCTGAAGGACAGAGACAGATCATCTCATTCAGAGGTAGCTTGGTTTACTTTATTAAACTCTTACACTGAACAGAAGAGTCATGATCTCTCTCTAGTCTTCCTTTGCCTGTTTCTAAAAGGAGAATTTCTTTCCCACTCCTTTTTCATCCCCTTTGCATCTTCTTCTGCAACACTACATAATTTCTTATTGTTTACAATATCACATGCTAAAATGCTTCAACTACTATTATTTTTTATCTTGTTACCTTCTACTAAATCATATGATTATCTCTTACTTCTTACTTTCAGGCACCAAACCATCCCTGACCCCTTGTTTGCCATGTGTTTTGTCAGCATAACGTCTGCTGGTAACACCACATCCTTTCAAGACCATTTTGGGAAAGGAACAACAAGCAGGTTATTTTTGGTAGAGCACATTTTGTCACACCAGGGAAGAAGAGGTTACGCTGCATGGACAAATATTTCATGATTTCCAGGGGACACCAATCTGTTTAGGTAACTGCAGGTGCAAGGAGAGCTCATGGCATCATCCACAGCAGGGCAGCAGAGAAAGCCTGTAGTGAATGACTCTACAGTGAGAAACTTTTATGACTTGGGCTCAAGCTGAGAAAAGTAGTTGTACTGAAATCATGGAATAAAGTAGAAAACAATATATCCTGCTACTCAATTGTTCTCTCTGGGTAGTTTCTAAGTATTCTGAACACCAGGTCAGAATCTCTTTTATTTGCATGTGAGTCCCTATTGCTTTCCATTAGCAGAGAATTTGGCCCTCTCTTTCACACAGGGATGGATGATATTAAATCTAACACCTAATATCACTCTTGGTTCTGCAGCAATAAATCTGAAGTTACTCTTTTGAGCTTAGAGTACTGAATGCAAATCCAACAGGTTTGTCCCACTTTTACAGGGAGATAAGTGAAAATAAGCTTTGCTTTTGTGCATTAAGACCTGAGGTAACATACAGCAAAATGACTAACTTTGGACATAAATTATTTGGATTATACAAATATAAGAAATCAAAATCTTCAGAGGCAAAGAGAGAAGAGTTAAGACACTGCCTGGAATTGCAATCTATTTTCTTTTCCCAGTAGAAGCTGCCCTGGACCTGATATGCCAGCTGCTGTCTGATATATATCTCCTGCCTCCCCATATGCTTCATGTACATGCTTACATATCACTTTGCAGTCAGCCAGCAGCTTGAAAATGTCACAATGATAGCTTGCTTTGTGACACCCCGCACCCTCTGTGCTCATGACTGAATGTGTAGGTCCCAAATCTACTTACATGCACAAAAAGGCAGAACAAAGAGGGTGGTTTACAGCAAAATCCTTGAGCAGTGCTACAACAGTGAGCTTTGGAGTGAGCCAATACAGATGGTTTCGCCTGCATGTGGCCTGTAGGGACAGAAGAGACATCACGATCATGTTGTTGGATACTCTGCCCTTTACAGGCCATAGATTTTCACTGGCTGATTCACAGATTAATATCTTCAAGGCCACTCAGGCCACAGAATGATATTGAACTAATAACTTAGGTTTGACTCATAAATCTTTCAGGAAGGTGTCTGTAAGACTTCAAGGAATAGAAAAATTCATCCTTTTTCTCAGTACTTTCTTCCAAATCTTCAGAGCTAAAAAATTGCCTCTTTTTTATAACTTGTGTTGTCACAGAGTAATTGCACAATTGTTACCATTCATTAAAATTTAAGATATTCAAAACCTCTTTTAGTACCTAATTTTTGCTTCCCATTGAGATCCTTGTAAGCAATAAACATATTGCTTCTTGATCTTGCTTCTGGTATGCTAAACAGAGGCATTTCTGCAGCAAGGCCTTGGCCTTGTATGAATCAAGAGTCTATAAACTTTAAGATACCTATCTTCTATGCTTTAAAGATGGAAAAGAGAAAGCTCTTCCATGTTGCTCCTTCTTGTTCTTCAAATGTAGACAGGACCACAGAAGTTAGCTCAGACCACCAGTTTCCAGAATAGGTGAGGTCAGCCACGGATTGTTCATCGCAGACTTTTTACAAAGAACTGCAGCTGATGAGAAGTTTTTGTAGAAGTGAAAAGACATATTCAGTTTCAAGGAGTCAAATGGCCTGCCCAGGAATTTCAGCCAGTAGATGAAAGGGAGCTAAAGCCCCTGTACAGTCAACAGAGGAAAGTTAAATAACACCAAAAGGCAAGTTAGCAAGCCTCAGAGACGTATTCCCATTCTCTCCTTCAACAGGTAACCTCTGTTTCTCCACGGGGTGATCAGATCCTCTCACACTCAGCGGGTTCCCACATGGAAACAGTGGGGCTCAGGGAAACTCCAAATGTGAATCCAAGGAAATCCTCTATAGCAAACATTCTGCCTTCATAATGATTAATGCACTATTCAAAACAGATGCCTGATAGCGGAAAAATCAAAGAAGAATGAGCGCTAACCACAGCACTACACCATGACCCAAGTGGGAGGTTGACTTCTCAGCAAAGAGTTATCAGCATCTATCTGTGGCAAAGATATCAGTTAACAGAAAAGTAGACATGGGCTTAATTCTCATTGTGCTTGTGTATATTTTACAAGGAGACAGACCATGTTGATATAATTTTTCTTCTGACATAATTTTTTTTACTTTATATATGTCAAACTAATGTGACTTCTAAATGGAGAAAAGCCCTTTATAGCTTAATATTGTAGGTATATTTCTCTCTATAGATAACATTTGCAGTGCAAGATGTTTTTAAATCTTTTTTTCCCCAGTGATCAAAAAACTCAGCATTTCCAGCCTTTTCTGGCAGTACATTTTAGATGATGTTCTGTTCCTCTAAGGAATCCAAATAATAGGTCTCTGCCAGAAAATGGCAATTTTGCAATATCAGCTCGCTGGCAGAGTATAGAGAATTATTAGAAACACATAATCACAGAATCACAGAATAGCTGGGGTTGGAAGGAACCTCTGGAGATCATCCAGTCCAACCTCCCTGCCAAGGCAGGGTCACCCAGAGCAGGTTACACAGGACCTCATCCAGGTGGATTTTGAATGTTTCCGGAGAGGAAGGCTTCACAACCTCCCTGGGCAGCCTGTTTCAGTACTCTGCCACCCTCAGTCAAAGGAAGCTCTTCCTCATGTTGAGGTGGAACTTCTGGTGTTTGAGTTCATGGCCATTGCTCCTCATCCTGTCATGGGTCACCACTGAAAAGAGTCTGGCACCATCCTCTTGACACCCAGTTTTGAGATACTTATATGTACTGATGAGATTCCCTCTCAGTCTTCTCTTCTCCAGACTAAACAGGCCCAGCTCCTGCAGCCTGTCCTCTGACCCCACACTGGAGCAGGAAAAGGGTGTGAGGAGCCCTCCTCCCGAGGAGGAAGGAGCAGCAGAGACAGCATGGACAGTGATGGACTGACCCCTACCACCATTCCCTGTCCCCCTGCGCCACTGGTGGGGAAGAGGGAGGGAAAATCAGAAGCAAAGTTGTGCCCTGGGAAGAAAGGGGTGGGGGGAGGTTAGAAGGTGTTTAAGATTTGGATTTCTTTCTTATTATCCTACTCTGATTTGATTGGCAAGAAATTAATTCTTTTTTCCTAAGTCAGGTCTGTTTTGGCCGTGACAGTAATTGATGAGTGATCCCTCCCTGCCCATATCTGACCCACAAACCTTTCATTATATTTTCTCTCCCCTGTCCAGCTGAGGAGGGGAGGGCTGGATCAGGTTTGTTGGGCACTTGGAGTCCCATCCAGGGCTAACCCACCACAGCAAGACATTTCAGAGGACATCTGAGAATCAGTTTTTGAAGTTAAAAAATGAAAAAAGCAGAAGATTGTGGCAGGTGAAAATTCAAATGGTGGAATATTGATAGAGAGTGTTAATTAACACAGAGTGTTTATTCATGCTAGATAGTGCATGTAATCAGTTACACTTACTAAATGAGGATTTGATTGCCCACTATTCCAAGGCATACCAGCACTTTTGCATCGTAAAGACAGGGACTCTGCCCATTTGTATTTGCTAAGTACAAGCAGAATGGCCTCTGGGAGGAGCATGAAACAGTACCAGAATAGAAATAGCAAATTTAAATATTCGTAGAAAAGCTGCAACATCCTTTATGTCTGGATCTCAGCAAAGAAGGGTGTTGGTTTTTTCTTAGGGGGCGAGAGAAATTTATTGAATGTGATGTAGTCCATTGCACCTAATTTTAGCCACAGAATGAATCACCTTCTGGAAACATCTATCTCCTCCTTTGACCCTGGAGGGTATGCAGAAGACTAGGACAGATTATGGGACTAATATCTCAAACACCAAATTTGCATAAAATGACACAAACCCCTTATCTTTATAAAGTTTCTTCAATAGATTGCTTCATTGTAGAGTCTAATTAGGAAATTTAATTTGGGTGATGTTGTAGAGGAAGAGTCCATATATTAATATTTATAGGAAGCCTTCAGTAATCAGAAAAATCTTTCAGCATGCTTTCAACTTGTAACAAGACCTAATCATGTGCTTAAAATTAAGAGGAAGCTTTGGGTTTTCTTAAATCTTGGTAGCTATAAGGGCATTCCTCAGTGCTTCCCAATGAAAGTTTGAGCTCCCAGAGACAAATCAGCGGTGTAGGACTGTGCTAAACAGCCTTACTCCAGCTCTTATTTCAATGTTTGAAAAAAATGACAAGATGCAGGGATCCTAAAGATTTCTGAACTAAGGTCTTTCTCAAAACTTCCTTATATAAACCAGTTCCATTCCTGAACCCTCCCTGTAACATTTTTTCAGCCTGACTTCACAAGGCAGAATTCATATTTATCTACCTCATAGAGAAAAGATATGTTTAGCTTATTCAGATATTTTCCCTGTAGTTATGTTTATTGTTCTGACTTATAACTTCCTGGGCAACTCTTTGATTTAATAAGGAAGAAAACTATTTCCAAATAAAGCATTGCGTATTTCATAGTGAAGTATATATATTTATCTCAATTGAGTTTGAGTTGTAGCTCACTTCAAGAAAGCATTAATTTCTATACACTGTCTTTCAGCATCTCACATTTCCCTTGCAGTTTAATGCCTACCATGTCTAACAGGAACACAGAGACAATAAAAAATAGATCTGTGTGAGTGCTGCAGAACTGACAGCTGAAATCTTCAGCCGCGTTCATACAGGTCATTTAAATAAGGCTCGAGGAAGTCCGTGACATTGTACACAGAGGGAAACATTTGGACTCTGCATTAAACCAAAACAAAACTCATTGTGCAATTTCGTCAGCAAAAGCATTCATTGTGTGTCCCAGTGCCCGAGTCGCTGTGAAAGAGAGCTGTTGCAGTTGGGCTTGTTGCCATCCCAGCATGTGCAGTTTGAGGTTTTTTTGCTTTGTTTTGTTTCTTGCAGCTGTATATTCTCCTGCCGAACATCAAAAATCTTGAAGTAGTGCCAATCAGATACAGCTGAATTGGCTTTACTGCAGTAAGAAAAATTATCAGCATGCAATTTATTATTAGAATAGACCATTCTAAATTTTTACTCCCATCACAGCAGACAGCTATATCCATTTTTGTATAAAAACTCACTCAGCACAAATAAAAGGATAGCAGCTTAGCTGGCTTTAAAACTATATCCTATTTTCAGCTGGACTCATTGGAGAGTGGACTTCCAGGATATCCATGTCCAGTGCATTTAGTTGCACTTGGGGAACTCTTTCCCTCCCACACCTTGTATAAAACCAGTAAAACCAACTTATTATCAGTGGCTTGGGACCCTCACTTCAGCGAGGTTAATATTTTATTCTTTGTGAGAACTACAACCACCCATTTAGCAGGGGTAAGCAGAAAACAAAATATTATTTCTACTGTAGCTAATCTAACCTGGATCCTATACCAACAAGTGTTTCAACAATTGTTTAAAATAAGATTTAAAAGAAAACAAAACAAACAAAAAACAGCCACCAGCCAGAAGAGAAAAAAAAAGCAAAACCAACACTACCAACATAAAAGTACTGATGGCCTGCATGCAGGATATGGTAACCACTTGCCACCTTGGGAATTATCTCCAAGAGCCTAAGGATTTGCAAGAGTTACACTCAGGAATCAGAGGAGAACACACCCTGAGGGACCTTGGGAGAACCAAGGTCTGTTCTAATTTCTTGTAAGCCCTTTCTTCCCCCCACAGTGCCAAGTTATTTTTGGGATTCTAATGAGCTCCATTAGGATGGCTGACTGCATCCTCTAATCATTTAACTAATCACCTAAGTCTAAGGTTGCTTTAACTAAGCAACCTAAGTCAGTAAACACAAACATCCTCATGATAGCTCAAACAAGTTGCAGAATGAAAGAAAAAATTATCAGAGTTTAAGGTTTTTTTAAAATAAAACCAACTCAAGTCACATTAGGAGAAAAATGAAGTTCAAGCCTCCCTTGGGCTAATAATTTTGAGGAGTTATTTTTAAAGCAGTGATAGGAGCAGTGCTAAGCAACAAGGTCTTGGGGTCATCTCACACATCATTATGGAGCCCTAGTTTCATTCAGTGTACTGTGACTTTACCACATGCCAGCTTTGTGCTCAGATAGTGGGTTGAAACACTAAACCACACCGAAGTATCTCAGAAAAGAAGGGAAGCACAAGAGTTTTGCTCTTGCACTTCTAGAAGAAAGTGATCTTGAACTAATGCCTTTTTCTCTGGAGAGAATAGTACACACAAGCTAAAAGAGAAAATACATAGGTGTTATTATATTTTAGGAAATCTCATCAGCCAGTCTGTCTGAGTCTGTTTGGCTAAATGTTGCTGCAAGGTGGGAAGCAGACTCAGGAATGGATATTAGGCACACACACTTATCCAACACCTCTGCTGGATGTAACCCAGTTACTGCTTTGGCCAAAGCACTGTGATTAGAAAGATCTCTGCTTTGGATGTGTCCCCTCCGTGTCTGATGCATCCAGGCTAGAAAAGGGTAAAAAGGAGGCTGAAGCCCTTGCTAAAGTACAGGAGAGCCAATCTTCCTGAGAGCTCAGTCTGAGACAGGCCCATTATTACGTTAGACAAAGACAGGCCATGTACTAGCAACCTTGGAGAGGATTTTCACCTGCACTTAAATAGCCACGAAAGCATAATTTAACACTTGGGTAAAAAAACACAGCAGGCTCCACAATCATCAGAACCCTTGACTTCAATTTTCTGGCCACTTTGCAGTTATCACAGAATCACAAGAGTGTGCTGAGTTGGAAAGATCATTGAGTCCAGCTCCTGACCCTGCACAGCACCATCCCCAAGAGTCACACCAAGTGCCCAAGAGCATTGTCCAAATGCTTCTTGAACTCCATCAGGCTTGGTGCTGTGACCACTTCCCTGGGGAGCCTGTTCCAGTGCCCAACCATCCTCTGGGTGAAGACCCTTTTTCTAATATCCAACCTAAACCTCCCCTGACACAACTTCAGGCCATTCGCTTAGGTCCTGTCACTGGTCACCAGAGAAAAGAGATCAGTGCCTGCCCTCCTCTTCCCCTCATGGGCAAGTTGTAACTGCAGCGAGGTCTCTTCTCAGTCTCCTCCTCTCCAGGCTGAACAGACCAAGTGACCTCAGCCACTCCTCACACGGCTTCCCCTCAAGGCCCTTCACCATCTTTTGGACACTCTCCAATATGCAGCAACTAAAAAAACCAACTTATTGAAATTATGCTACTGTAGCACAGTCCCACCTATGTAAAGAAGAATAAAGGTTTTCAGTCAAACTGAAGGTCTAACTACACCAGATCCTCCAGGAATTATGACTTTCAGCGTTTAATTCTGCTTTGTGTGAGCAAATCTTCCCTTTTGTTTTAAACTGCAGAATGATTCACTTTATGTATCATCCTGTTATTTTGTTATGAGGAATCCACATGCCAAAGCCCATTCTGATTTCTTGAATGCAGTAAGAGCTGATAGTATGATTCATCCTCTCCACATCTACCCAGATGACGTTACCACTGTTCCAAATATGCACTATCAAACTGCAGGTCAACATCCTGTTGACTGGTCTAGAGTGTTGGACATTAGATTGGAGAGGAGGCAGTGACTCCACGACATTCTGTCTGATCTTTGGACATGACAACACTATAGAGTTACAGACTCTGCACCACTGTCCACTGATCTCTTGACCCTACACATCTTCTCTCCATGGTGTCATTAAATGAACCACAGTTCATGGAAAGGCAAGAACCAGGCTACAGGGAAGATGTACGGTCTCCTTATATTTCCATTTCACAGAGAGATGGCACGTTTTGAGAACTATTTGCATTGTAGTGACACTGGGGGTTCCCCTGAGTACAGGCACAAGTGGAAAAGAGCTTGGCCCAAATAAAATGACAGATTAAGCGGGGATCTTAAACAGGGTCACTACACCCTTTAATTGCAAATGATTGTGCAATAAGGCAAAGCAGGGGAAATATGTGTTCCAGGGATAGGAATATATTCCGAAGGTTCAAGCTGAAGTCAGAGGAGTGGTAAAAATAAAGACAAATGCCTGGGATACAAAGTAGGAAGGAGAGTTGATCTCTTATCTCCAGGGTAAACCCTTCTCTTTTGGCCTTGTATGAGGGTCAAGAACTTGTTCAGTGTTATGAATGCAGACAGAAAATTCTGGCTCTGTGTTCCAAGGATTTCACAATACTGTTGCACTTAAAGTCACAGGCTTCATAGGCACCATATAAAACATGAGTTATACCAGCATCGCAGCCCATCCTGGGTAGTAAGTCTATACTGATCCCTTTTGCATCACAAAGGTTTCATTCTCCATGACATTACATCAAACCTGAGATGGCCCATGCCATCTATGGCCAGCATTCCTCGCCCCTTCAGCACAAAAATAAACGGGAAACAGAAAGTAAACAAGTCAGGGAGGGGAACACACCACACAGGATAACAAATAAATAAACTATTATTCCTTCCAGAGATGGAGAGGAAGATAATCAGTAGAAAATATTATTTCATGGGATGTCCAGAGCCAGATGCTTTCCTATGAAGAATCCCTCCTTCAGGATTCAGCCAAGCAGTTAAATCGCTGCTTGTGTTTGACCTGCACAAAGTCTTCAAAATCTAAGATTCCACCCAACCACACACAGGTCAGCAGCCTGGCATGCTTAAGACAGCCTGAAGTGTGTAGCCAGCAAAGGAGAGGAGAAAGCCAACACCACCTCTCCTGCCAGCTGGCCAGGTGACCATGGCACACAGCCCAGTGGGACACACCTCTGCCTCATCTGAATGTGGCCCATCTTGAACTCACAGCCAGGCACAACTGCTGCTGCATCCTCTCCTCAAATGTCCAGGTGATGGATCCAAACACCTTCTGTGAAGTTTGCAGGCTGTGCAGGGTGAGCAGTGAAGGACATTACTGATAGCTTTCCAATCAGCCTCTTTCAATCTTGCCACTGCTTTTACAGGATGAGATTACAGATTTTGCATTATGTTTTGCCATGAAAATCCATCAGAGACAGGGATTTCTAGTGTGATGTCCTGTTGTTGTAAGGCATAACTTCCTGAAGAGAGCCTCTTTCCTTTATTTTATTTATTTATTTTGCTTCAAGTGCAGCCCAAACCCTCCCTTCCTGTTGGGAACAACAGCTGCAGCATGCCGTATCAGCTTGCCAAGCCTGAATGACTGTGAAATATCATTTATCTTGGAGCAAGATAGCATCAAAGAGAACAACCATGTGGGCCTGACCATGCATTCATTACATAGCTGTGCTTAGGAGGAGTAGGATAAATTGCAGTATCAGAGGCAAAAGAGGTCCCACTTCTGAGCTAATACTCTTGGACCTGAAAGCACTACTGAGAAAAAAAGGGAATTTTCATTTCCTTACTCAGAAAAACACTCTTTCAAAGATTGGAGATGCAAAAGTATTCACCAGGGCAGGAATGCAATATTTCTGTAGGTTAATGGGAACACCATGGCCTCAAGATCAAGTAATCGGCTGATGAAAACCACAGAGCTGACACACACATTTCCTAGCATACCTGTGTTATCCCACAGATCTGGAGAATCCTGTATGAATGCCACAGTCGTTAGATAAAAATTGCTTTCAGACACCCTTCTGTTATCTTCTCCCTTTAACCCTTTTGGGGAGCTTTTCTTTTTTTCCCAGAAGCAACTGCTATTTAAAGATTTGGAGAGAGTTCAGTCAAATTGAAAATTAATGATTAATCACACATTTTCCCCACCAGCGCTCCACTCCCATGTTTTGCACTGGGTTCCTTTGGTGCCTCCTGTCCCCCAGGACCTGCTGGCTGAGAGCACTGGGACGCTTTTTGTTCAGTGCCCAGTCTTAGGCTCGTCCGGAAGCGTGCTGGGCTGCAATGGTGCTTCCCTTGTCAACATCACATATTTCCCATTAATGATGAGTGGAAAAGGTCAGGCAGGTCTCTTTAATGGCCTGTTTGAGGGCAAACAACAGCCTTGGGAAATGGCTCTCTGATTTCTGAGAACCCCAGCCTATTCAATAAGCAAAGAAAGAAATCCCAAGAAGATAACAAGGGGTTAAAGGAGACTTTCCCATGTGGGTTTGGTTCTGCCAGAATCCTCTTATATAAACTTGAGAAAAACTCCTGCAGTGATTTTGGTGGTGGGAGAGTAGCTTTAATAAGGACACAGACAGATGCAGGAAGTGTTGCACAGATGCAGAGGGGTTAAGCAGCAAGAGCAAATTGTGCATGCCGTTTTCAGCAGTTTGCCACAAATTTCCTAACAAGGTCCAGACCACTGGCTCTAATATAATAAAGTCATCACTACCACCATCCTTCAGTTGGTCTGCAGCAGCTAAGTTCTCAACAGCAATTCTGAAATTTCTTAGGGATCAAAGGATCATAGAATCATACAATGGTTTGGGTTAGATGACCTTAAAGATCATCTAGTTACAACCCTCCTGACATCTTCCACTAGACCAGGTTGCTCAAAGCCCACTCAACTTGTCCTTGATCAGGATGATGAAAGATTTAAATGTAAAAACTTTGCATGACAACAATTCTCATGCCCCAGAGCAGAAAGCCCCAATTTTACCTGTGCACATTGTGTTTCTTACACAGGAGAAGCAGTAGTCAAAAACATGCCCATCAGTATTTTCATAGAGAAGCTTTCGGGTGTAAATGAATGTCACGCTATAGAGCTGAAGCCAGTGGAGCAACGTCAGGAGTTTTTCCTATTATTTCACTGTCTTTGTTTTGTGCCTTGCTTTGCTCTATCACTAAATGTTCCAGAGCTCTCTACCAGGAGCCCAGAGCGTGGAAATGCTGACCGAAGTCGTTTACTGCATCCACGCTCCCAAACAAGCTGTTATTTGCCGTTGGCATGTAAATAAGTCACTGTTCTTTCCATCCTATAGCTGTTAAATAAATACTGTGAGCCAAGTTCACAGCACTGATTTCTTGTAGGAGGTCACTGAGATGATTTCACAGAAATATCCTGTGACAATTTTGCAAAACAGGATGGTCCCAGCCTGAATTTCATTACTCTGTTTTTTTCCACTTCCATCCCAATGGTTACTGTGTTCTCTCTGTCACAGGCAGGCTGTTAATTCATCCTGACTCCAGAACAGACACCAGGAAAATGGAAACTTTGTCCACTCTTCTTAGTGTTTAAGGCATATGCATTAAAATTACTTGTATTCTGGTATGACCTAGAAATCCTAGTGCACGTCAGCTACACAGACTCACTGTGTATGCACACTCACAGCGACTACATGCCACTGACTGCAGTACACCATGCAGACAGTCAAACAGGCAGCTTTAAATGGCAGCTATATAAACAAGGCAGCTGGCAGCCTAGTCCAGGCTGAAAAACTTGCAGTGGAGTATGAGTAAATTCACCTCTGCAGAGCAACTAATAAATCTTTTTTATAAATAACACCTGCCTGTACATTAAAATAAAAATACCAAGATTAGGGAGAAACCAGGTGTCTCATCTTTATCCTACCAATGGCAAACTGGGGCAGAGATTAAATGTTTTGCCAAAGGTGCCACAGGAAGCCTGTGTCAGAGCGATGACTGGAGCTACCTGTGCCTCAGCCTGTGCTGCAGCCACAGGTTCCTCCTTGTTCTGAGCACAGTGTAGATTCAAGGTATATGCTGACATAACTACTCTGACCCAGTAAATGTCATCCTCAATTTTCACCTGTTAAAAGGACAGAATCAGTCAGACTGTGAGTGTTAAGGGGGATGCTGGGCAATGAAAATTGAAAGTCCTACTTTCAGTCTTACCCACTACTGGTAGACATTTTAGGAAAGGGAGTCAGCAGCAAGTTTTGCACTTCACAGAAATAACATCAACAGCAGTGGATAGGGGTTTGGGAAGTGGATTTAATAGGTGCGTCTAGATTTGGCTAAGAATGAAAAGAGCATTTTCTTTCCACTGGTTGCTGGCTAATAAAAGCAAAGGGGTGGAATACATCCAACTTGCAAAACTTGAATACTGCTACTGCTATCTGCAAATGGGTGCCCCTCCCCGCTCATGTGAGCTACACAGGCAAAAGAGAATGACACATGTGCTGTTTCCTTTTCCAGTTGTAAAGGGGTCAGGAGCCAGGCAAGGAGAGCCCGAACAAGAGGAGCATTTTCCTGGGTTCTTCCAGCTGTTCTGTTCAATCCCGCCGTCAGTTCTGAGCAGGGAAGAGAGACTGTCAACACAAATAAGGCATTTTTCAAAGGCGTAAATTATGAGTTCCCAAAACAATGCGACATCTCAACCACGTGAGTACCCTTACCCCCACCCCCCCTTACAATAAGAGTGGATTTATCAGTCTGTCGCTTAAGGAAAAAATTGTCTAATGCATTTCATATGCAGGAGAAAAAAAAAGAAAAAAAAAAAAGGAATGTCTGAGACTAATCCTGAAGGAAAAAAGTTGTGAAGAAACTGTTTTCTTTCTTAATTCTTTGTGTTTGTGTGTGCGCGTGTGTGAGCGAAGAACTGAAACAGACTCTGCAAACTCTGGCTCCTGAACAGGACCGAGCAAAATTAGTAACATTTCCGCCTAAACCCCAGCTTAGAAAAGTTTCATTTGAATGTTTTTCCCTCCCCCCGCCTTCGGGAATGAAGTTATAGAGCATTTTGAAAGCGTACCGACGCTTTTCTAAGATAGTAATGGTGCTGCCCAACTTGCGTTTAGAGTCTCAAGCTGTCTGGGTGTAACATGAGACGCAAGCCACAAACTGACAGTCTATATTTAAAGCCACAATGTGTTTCTGCTCCTGGAAACTTAGAAACATGGGCTTAAGGACAAGCAAATTAGATTTCAGCAAGAGAGGGTACAGGGGGGCAAGCCCTCTGTTTGCATAACTCCGCATATTTCAGTAAATTTTAAGAGAGAGAATTTGGCCCGAACACTCAAGTGAGCACAGAGGCTCAGCTGCAGTATGGTAGTGTTCATTTTGGGACAGTATTCAAAAGAAAGGTGAGGGAAAGGGAGTGGATTATGATTTGATACGCTGAGAAAACTCTTGAGTTTTTGGTGCTGTACTATGTCTTTTTTTTTTTTTTCCTTATGGCTTTAGCGTGATCTTTCCTGTTTTAATTCAAGAAAGTACGTTTGTTTTATTTTTTAATAAATAACTGCCAATAGCAGAATTGTTTATCATACCATGGCATCAGGAATGAAGGCAAAAAGTACAGACAGCACTGCTGGGAGCAGCCTGCAGTTCAGGGTTTGATCCAGATACTGCTGCAAGGATATTTGTTCTGTGTGGCTGTAGACACCGACAGTGTTTCCCAAGCTTTGAATGAGGCAGGCTGATCCAGCAGAAAAGACACAGCAAGCAGAATCTCTGTAATCCCAACCAGCAGTTGCTAGCTACTCTTTAGTCCTTTTTGCAAGTTCTAACCAACCAGAAAGATTAGATGTTACCTTTGTATTTTATTCTACTTCATTCCACAGTTCAGGATATTATAGCTTGTTTTCAATTGCAGCTTGTTTTCTCTTACAGCCAGGAAAGATACAGGCAGGCTAATTCAGGATTCTGAGAGCTTGGCTTTGAGAGATCTTGAGTACATTACTGCTATTGGTGCTCTCCAAGCGTGTCCAGGAGGGTGGCCATGACTCACTGAGGTTCTTCTTGTGTATTGTGAAATATCAACAAGGGTCCAGACCCAATTTTGCATATTTAGTGACAGGCTTGGCCAAGTGACACATCCAGGACCAGCTCTACAGTCCTGAATGCATTACAAAGCACTTCCCTGGCAGACCCAGGCTGTCAGACCCCACAGAAGGCCCTAGGGGGAAACCGGATGAGGAGTCAGTGCCCCATGGAGCTTTTTGTCGGTTCATAGTGAAAAAGATGAATGCATCGGATTCCCTTGTTTTTTCCCAAAATGTGGACAGGAATTCTCAACTTGAACTATTTTAAGATCATATGACTCTCCATGAAAATAAAAGGCTTGCAATCCAGCTAGAAGTATTCTGGCTGAAAAATAGTCACAATATATTCTTGTCTTTGGTTGTTGGGTTTTTTGGGGTTTTTTTAATTAGATGGATCAAATTTATAAATTAGGAACAAAAGTTAGAGGGGAGTCTGATAACACCATATTTCTGTATAGTGCAAGCTTGGTGCAATGATAATGGTTGAGGTTTTGAGTGAAGGTCTTTGGAAAAAGGGTCTTATTTCCTAGTAAAATTCCTGCTATTTTTGCAAGAAACAAGACAAGAAACAATTGAAAGTTCAGTGTATTGACAGGCACTGCGCAGCATGGACAGCAGATGTTTGCCAGAGAGGCAGAATAACTGGGAAAACAAATTTGCTTCATAGCCACAGTGAAAATCTTTGAGATGGGTATGAAAATGCATAAAAAAATAATCAAAAACTTTTGACTTTACTGAACATATTAATTCTTTGCTGAATACATGCAGGTGAGCCCACAGAGCAGCTGCCAACTCATGTAAACTGAGCAGTGTTAAGTTACCTAATTGCTCATGTTCTTTGCTTATCTCCTTGTATTCACTCAAGGCTGATAAGAAATTTTTATTCATTCTATAAATGCAGCATGATCCTGTCAATCCAGTGGGGAACAGACTACTGTTTCAGATTTTAAATATTCAACTCTGTGAACGCTGCAAATGTATTCTGCCTCCATATGGGGGATGCCCCACCATCTCACCTTGGGCACTTCCCATGCCCAGCTCAGATATCCACCAGATATCTGAGTGGGCTCTCTGTACACATAACAGAGGCCAGGGAGACAGTAACTCTGTGATGCATTTGCTTCCTGCTCAGATGTACAGGCAGTAGCTGCCTGACTTACTATGAAACCTGAGGAACTTCACAGGTTTGGCAATCTCAATTCAGCTGGCAGTGTTTGCCCTCTTCCTTTTAGACTGCAGTGACCCTATCTTGAGGCAGCGGGACAGCTCAAATGAGGTGAAGGACTAGGACAATAAATGTTCCCAGGTCAAAGATTCAACCTGGGGAGGCAGTGATCCGTGCAAAGCCATCTTTATGGGTCAAAGGTGTTCATCCCCTTGGAGAAGGTGCTCTGCAATTGTCAGGGTTTCATCTGTACTCAGCAGGCTGGGAATGTTTATCTGGGGCCTCTTAGACTCCAAATGCCAGCTGTCAAAGGAGTGGTTAAGGAGAGCAGTTTGTGGAGGCTTCTCTTCCTCATCACCCATCAACACGTAAGGTCCTCCTCCTGGGTGGAAAGGGAAGCAGTGCCATGTGTGCAATCCAGAAGAATTGGCCCAAAAAGAAACCAAGAAGCAAGGCTGGTCCTCAGGCCATGCCCCAGCTGCAGAGGGAGGAAGAGGGTGAGGAACAGCGTGAAGCAAAGCCAGCCTTCTGAGCTGTATGCACTCCATCTGCACTGCCAGCTGTCCTCCAGCAGCAGCCCAGGCACTGCCCTGCTCAGGGGAGCAGAGTCTGGTGCTGCCTCTGTTTTACAAGCAGGAGGTCTCAGCTCCATCAGGCCAAGCTTCTCCACCTGCCCCAGTGAGAGTTACAGCTTCTGGCAATGAGTCACATATGTGTGGGCTGTCCCCCCAGAGAGGCTGACACCTTGCAAAGGTGGCCTCGGACAAAGGCAGGGTGACTTACAGCTGTGAATGGGGAGTGCAGTTCTGAGAACAGCCTTGCTCCATCTTTAACTCATAATGAGATATCTTTTGGGGCTCCAAATTGGTCCTCTAGATGTTCCTGGAGGAATACAACCTGCCGTTCACACAGGGCCTGTGAAAAACCTTGAATGAACCCTGTAGGCTTTTAATCGTATTATTCATGCTTGGGCAGTATATGTGATTTCATTGCCCTTAATCAACAGAAGTGCTTGCCTGTGACAGTAAGTGATAAACAAAAAAAACAGAGGCTATTGAATATGAAACTCTGCTCTTCACTGGTAAACCTGTGAGCATTTATACACAAGGAAACCTACAGATTATAATAACTGCTCATTTTTAGCACAGAAATCTCAAAACATCCCACAAGCATTTATGTAAATTGAATGTTTTACATGTATGTTTGTTTCCCACCACTGTGCATATGAATTGGAAAATTTGGTTTTGTACCCCAGGGCTCTCCTAACACCCTCACTGTCTGACATATTTATGTGAAAGACTGGGAATTGAAAGGCTCAGAATGCACCTGAAATTTCAGTGATTAACAGCAGAAATGTTGGCAAACTGCTGAGCTGGAGAGAATAGGGAGGATGTCGACCCAAATAGGAGTCTGCTGTTTTAAAATACTCAATTTTCAGCATTGCTGGGCATCATTAAAAAAAAAAAAAAAAACACAAAAAAAACCAACTTTACACAGTAGATGTTAAAGATTCAGGTTATGGCTAGTTGTGTGCTTAAGCCTGTTAATATTACAGAATTATGCAGTGTCTGCATCTCATTGCTGATCATGCTGCACCTTTCTTTCTAGGCTCTTGTATAATATACCCTGTATCCATCACTGTTCAAATGACTGAGTCCAATCAGCAAAGTCTTTTGTGAAACAGGCTTTCAGGACTGCATTCTCTAATGAATGTCTGTTTGTGTGTGTGCTCTGTGCAGTGCCTGTCTCTATTGTTGGGGGGGGATTAGTATTCCTATAGCATAGAGAAATTCATGCCAACAGAGGGATCTGATTGTGCTAGGTGCTGTACAGTCACCTCTTCTTCAAAAGGCTGGTAAAAAGGAGAGATTACAGGTGGGAGAGAAATGACTGCTCTCCATAGACACTGCTGGTGAGGCAGCTTTTCGCTGGGAAAAGCTGGGGAGGTAGGAGTTGGTTTGATTCCAGTAGATCCACTGGGGCAACAGCTCTTTGCTTCCCACTCCCTAACTTTTTAATGCATGCTCAGGAAAAAGACGTAGCTCAGAAGTCGTTTAGCAACTGGCCTGTTTGTTTCCCACAGAAAGATCAGAAAACTTTTGAAAACAGCATTTGGCATAAGTAGGAACTTTGTTTACAATGTTTTGCTTCACATACAAGTTGTGATAGAAAATGCATGAAAAACCCAGATGCCACAGAGACAAGAATACAAGAACACCTTAGGAGGGCAAGTATTCAGGCAGCAGACAATTATGTTTTACTTACTTAAACTCCTAAGTCAGATGAATTTGACAGCATTACCCCAGTAATGAGTCAATGAAAAATTCAGCAGCTGCTAAGCATTCTGAAAAACTACTTGGAGAATGGAGAAAAGTGTCACTTGGAGAAATCAGGTTTGGTTTGCCAACAATTTATGAACACGAATGGAGGAAAGGCTTCTCTTCTCTGGGTAATTTATTTGTAACTGATAACTCAACTGCATCAAGTAACGATACTTCAATGCTGTTAACAACAGACATGCAGCTCATAATTTGTAGCTGAAATAAGGTCTGGACTCCTTTGTTTCTCCAAGAGTCAGCATGATCTAATTCACACCAGATTCCTATCTCTGCTATGTTAGTATGGAAATCAAGTGCCCTGCCTCTCCTATGCTGTTCCCTTATTGCAGATGTACCTTGCACGTGTAGTTTCACCAATGAGACAGCTGGCTAAGTGATTTTCCTCTTAATTAATCATCTCATATGCAAAGGAAGTCAGTTTCTCCTATCTTCTTCCCTTCTGACATATGTTTCACCACAGGGTTCTTCCTGATGAAGCAGAAAACTTCACTTAAAATCTCAATGGGTTAAACTTGTTCTGCTGCACTGGAGTTTTAAAGTGATTTTTTTTCCTTTCCTCTGCCTCGCTTTTTCATCTTAAGAGGGGAAAAAAAATTCAGTTATTTCATGAGGGTCTCTACCTCTTTCTTCTTCAGATAAGGCCTGAAACAGAGTTAAGCTTTTTATCAGTAAGTTGCAGGGGGGCTTTTGAACACACCCTGAGACAGTTCTTTGTCATTGTGAGTGATAAATGCCTATTTGACTGGGGACTGCATGTTTGAAGTATCTAGTTTTATGAGGCAGTCCACACCATAAAGAACATATGTGACAAGGTCACAGCCATGCAGAAACAGATATCAAATCCTTACGTATGTGTGTGTTTAGAGTTGTGAGCACAGACTCTTTTAGTAACAGCAAACCTAGAAAACGGGTTTGAATTCTGTCTATACACACATATAAACACACCCAGAGTGTATGTATATACAATATACCCTGTATCTGTATGCATACATATACAAAGACATACATATTTATACACACCACCCTTTCCACTACTTATATGGTTTTATTTGTTCAGGTTTATATCCCTCTTCTAGCTCATCTGTGCTGGTAGAAGTTGGTAGCTGCATCATTAGGACAGTTTTCTAGAAACACTGATCATATTAGTATATTCATACTGAAATTAAAGTTATTCTTTGAAAAATACTACATCCCTTTGGAAACAGAATACTTACTCAAGAACCAGTTCAATCATATTATGTAATTCTGTGTCCCCCTCAAACAGTTGAGAAGACTAATTTATACTGGACTAGATTTTACAGAATTGTTATTCCAGTTTAACTTCTTTTTTGGTAGGCAAACTTCTCTGCTGTGCAGCTCATTTTCTTTGAAAAGTGTACTTACTAAGACAAAAGCAAGATGCTTCTTGTCTGCTAACTGGATGTTTCAAAAATTTCAATCACTTAAGAAGGAATGAAAAAGCAGGTCCTGATGGCTGACTTTAGATAAACCAAATAATCCTTAAGTAAAACAAATAGACCACAAATCACTTAAACACAAGTGATTGAAGAGTTACATGTATGAATGAATAGAGGGAAAATATATTTCTAGTCGACTGTGAAGACTTACCATAAAAATGTAGGCATTCAAGAGTTCAGGAAACTTGTGTACATAATCAAAAATCCTGATGTTTAAAATTACATGCTGGATTTTTGTATTTTATTTCTATCTTCTAGGATATATTGTTGAATTCTGCTTTCAAGATTTTCTTAGCATGTATTAGGGCTAGAAATTTAGCAATTTATTATGAAACAGTCAAGTCTTGTATTTCCTGAAACTTCTATAACCAGCACTCATGATCTAGCTGAGATTGTTCTTCTATCAATGGTTCATTCAAGTGTAATGAGCACAGATCCAGTCCTATCCAACAAAGCAAGCAGGAAGTTCAATCCTTGATATATCTGTGGCCTCTCTCACACCTGCTCTCTTGTCTAGTTGAGATATCCTCTGCACCTCCTAATCCTGTCTGTCCCTTTCTTAGCCCACAAGTAAATGGTCATATCTGAACATCCAAGAGACACACAGGTCCCAGCTGATAAATGCCATTTCCCCGCTTCTTTCAAGGACCTTCCACAGTGCTGCCAGTGGGAAGGAAGAAAACGCCAGGACAGGAAGACATAGATCTTTCCCTGTCACCATCTGGGCTGAGGCTTTCGTTCCTTTGGGAGTTGCCCCCTCTTCTCTCTCCCTCTTCTCTATTGGTTTGTCTTTGCTCTCTCATCTTCCCAGCTTGCTATGAAACAACACCTCCCCTCTCCAGATCTTTCCTGTCATCACATAGCAATTTTTATTTACAACTGGGACATGCTTTTTGCATTCTGCATCACATGACTGGGAGAGATGATTATTGTCTCTCTCTTTTGAATTTCCATAATTACATCAATGGCCTTGGATTTCTGGACTCTGTTGCATAAAAATCCAGTTTTGCCTCAAAGAACTCAGAGGGACTTTTTTTTTTTTTTTAGTTTAAAGAAACCTATGCTACCAGTTACTAATGGCAGTTAAGCCCTTGGTGGAAACAGGGCCTATACACAGGACAAGGCTGTATCTCTCTCTACAGAAAACCCTTCAAAAAGTGCTACGTACTCCCAGGAAAAAAATCTGCAGTTGGGAACTTCCCCTTTGGGAAAAAAGGTTTTTTCACTCTTTCTCAAAACCACTCAGTGTGCTCTGAACACCATCATTTTTCCTATTACTCAACCTATCCCTGCTCCAGTCATGAAGAGTGGAGTGAATAGCTTCTGCTAACATCACCAAGGCCAAGAAGAACACCACCAGGTCAGGAAAAAGAAGGCCAGGTTTCCTGGGGCTTTGAGCAACATGGTCTAGAGGAAGATGTCATTGACCATGGGGGTGTGGTTGGAAATAGATGATCTTTAAGGTCCCTTCCTACCCAACCCATTCTATGAGTGTGTGATTCAAAGGGTGCTCGGTAGGTCCTTCTCATGAAGGCTGTGTACACCTAATGTGAAGAAACAAATTCTTTTGAAACCTTGCTGATTGCCTTTGGCACTTTACCATCTCCCACTTAGAGCTGTCTACTCTTCATGCCTAGAGCTCAAGCAATGGTTAGTGACTGGACCCATGGACATCCTTAAAAAAATGAAAAATACTCTTCTATCTCACCTTTTATATAACTGAATGGATCTGGTTCCTCGAAACACCTCTTCTCAAGTTAACCATCCCACACCCTGACCCAAGAACACAGATCTGATTTCTACTTGCTGTACAGGGGACAATTTGAAATTACTTCAAATCCAAGCCATTACCACAAGGCTAGTCATGCATGGTGACTTGGCATGGTGAGAGATGGAAAAGATGGTGTTGTACAGCCCCCAAAAGAAGCTGGTTTTTTTCAAAGCCTTGGTTATCTGAGTCTTTCCTCTGTTTCCAGCTCTCCACTTAATGTCTCCTTCCTACTCATGATTAATAGCAAGATTTCCTTTCACATCCTTCAATTTCCTCTGGACAAAATACAGTCTTCTTGCAAAAGTGTATCCTTTTTACTTTGTTTATTTTGTAAATTTCTCAGGACAGAATGATCTCTCCTTCCATCTCCGTTCTAAACAAAAATCACCAAATAATTATTTGATACTCTGGTGCTCATGTGGTAGTGACCACCTCTGTCTTCCCAAGTTACCTCATCAAGTTGCTGATTCTGGACAGAGATTTCAGCCTCCTGAAGCATGAAGATAAAATGCAAAAAACAACCTTCAGAATGACATCAACTGGTAATGCATATCAAGCTGGAAGGACTTTAGGGGTTTCTCCTTGAAAATATTTTTTCCCCTAAACACATTTATTTGTATTCTCTGAGATAGTCTCCGGACTGTGAAGATCAAAGCAAGCTGGAAATCCAGCAGAGTTTTTAAGTGCATTAAAGGTACCGTGTTTCAAAGCCACATGCCTGAACATTTAAGCACCATGGAAGAAATGAAGTAGCAGGTGGTAATACATGTAAACATGATTGTTCTAATCTTAATACTTTTCAATTTGTCAAAGCCTAACTGTGTGACAAAGAGCCAAAATAAAGGATGCTGTGTGCACATGCAGACACACAGGAGAGCATAAAACCCAAGGACACCAGCCAGCTTTGGGTTTTCCCTTTCAGCCACATTTCTGATCTTTTAAGTAATTACAATAATAAGGATGTGGATTTACCAGACTTATGTGGAACCTGGCAAATCGCAGCATGGAGTGAGTGCTTCTTGGGAGATTTGAATACAGAAATGTAATTCTCTGCTGCACTTCTTTTTTGCCGAGGTAAAGAGTATAAAATGCCATCCACCACAGAACAGTGGCATATTGTAAATGTCTTCATATTGTGAACATGTAGAGAGAGACAGTCTATAATGTTCCTCACTTAGCAACTGAGACATTTTAAAAATGTTTTCAGGTGCTTTCACAGAGTCAAAGTGAGAAAAAATGAGATTATTTTTCTTTTTATTACTCTTAAAGAAATGAGAAAATATTAACAAGTGGTGTCCACCAGATCTAATCCCTTTCCTATCATAAGTTTTGGTGCATGTTTTCTGTACAGCTGTAGCTGTAAACAGAAAGCTTCATCACCTGAAATCACCTGAGGTCCTGGCCTGTAAACAAATAGTCGACCATTTCTGTGTCCTTCCCATTTCTGCAGTTTCTTGGGGAATGCCTTACTTATTGCAAGCTGCCATTGCAGTGCTGAAATCAGTGTTGTTGAGATACTTGTACCCCGGAAATTGAGATTGCTTGTATTGATTTTATTGGACTTTGTATCAGAATTTGCTGATTTCAGATCTTAAGTTTTTAATATTACTCTGCTTCAAATGCCTTGGTTTAGCTCACAGCAGCCTCATCTACTATCACCAAAGATTTTAGTGAAGGCAGAGTGATTTATCAATGGTAATTAGAACTCTTGTAGGAAAGACTATTGAAGACAGGGGATAGTGGGAAGCAAATAAAGATAAACTGATCCTGTATGCTCCCAAAGAAAACTTCCTGCTGATTCAAGGTTCTTGCACATTAAGAAAAGATGTGGCTCCTGAGCTCATTCTCCCTGTGGATTAATGATCCATAAGGGACTCTTTGTACCAAGGAGGAGTAAATCACCCCTCCTGCTTTTGGCAGGCAGGAACGTAACTGGGGAGATAAATGCTTTTACATTTCTCTGATCTTTGCTGTTGCTTCTGGGGTAAAAGATTTCCCCTTCTGGAATCCATTAAAATCTGTGAATCTCAGACAGACTCTTCTTCCTCCTCCCACATTCTGTGTGAGATGCTTAATCTCTGCATCCTGGAGATATAACCATTTGTGAGCTGGAAACAGAGCATGAGCTGAGCCCTTCTGCTCTTGAGGTACCTCCTCTGCTTGCTTTGCTTGCAATGAAAGAAACCTTTCATTCTGACAGCATCTGACTTATGTCAGAAGGTTCGTGACTGACTGGAGCAACAATGGGGTGGCAGAGAGGGATGAAACTCATTAAAATGTGGCATTGCTAACTAAGTAAAGATCAGCTTTAAACATGGGAGAAAGCGAGACGAGGTACAGCTGAATGACACTGTTTTTAAGAAAAAAATGCAGCGTGGACTTTTCCTCCCTATTCCTCTCCACGACATGCATTTCCTTTAAGGAAAAGGTCATGCCTTCTTTCCCAGGCTGCTACAAGCCTTCCCCAGACAGGAAGCATATCCTGTGTCCTGTTTTCTCCAGAATCCAGTAGCAGAGCAGATGGGAGCATAACTTCCACATTGCTGCTCCCACTGTGCTGATTTTAAGTGATCTGAATACCAAATCTCTGGGTGAATCTTCCCCCCTCTCAACCGTGGTGCAGCCCCAGGTCCTTGCAGAGGTGGCAGCTGCTGGAGATGGCCAGAGGGAGAAATACAAGCTCCTCCGTTTGGAGGTCTGGATGACTATTTTTGTCTGATATGAAACTGCAGCAGTCACTGGGGGGAGATGTGGGAGGGGGAAAAGCACATGTTTTGTAATTAAAAATTGTGTCTATGATTTATTCCAGAAGAGAGGGATATATTTTCCTCATTGAACGAGAAAAAGAGATTTGGAAACCAGAACATACAGCAAATGCCATTTTCCACCCAAGTGATTTCCTTCACAGCTCACACCTGAGAAGAAGCTGTCAAACCCTGGGGGATCAACCCTCCCCAGCCATGCCCGGCTGCCTGCAGCACAAAGCAAGGTCCGGGACTTCTGGGTGGCTGAGGGAAGTCTGCAGGGGAAATACTGATAAATGTGGGTGTCCAGCTTTGCAATTGATTTTATTTTCCACTATTTGGCACTTTAAGGCACCAGCTTGCTGTCTGTGGACATGAGCATCCATATCCCTAAGAGGATAATTTCCTCCCACTCCCCGTTCCGCTGAAAATATCCTGGGTGAGAGGAGATGTAGCAAGAAATGCAAACTCCATCCCTTAACAGAAGCAAAGCTGTGGCACGTCAGCTGTGGCCAAGGGTCATATGTCTCTCCAGACTCCCAGGGCCACACACATCTGTCTTTTCCATTCCCTAGCCTTGCTGGGATATTTCCAATCCATCTTCTAGCTGATGGGATTTGGTACCGATTTTCCCTGTCCTTTGTTTCACTGCCATTGCACGATGAAGTGATGTTGTGCATGACCAGAGCTGCCTGTGTGTCTCCCTTGGCCCTTACCAGCTGTTAGGTTACACCAGTATTAAGGAAAAGAGACTTTCTTTCCTGGGGACATTGCCACTTCCACCCATCTGCTACAGAATCCATGACAAGTGATGGCCAGTGTGGGTTTGATCCTGATGGTGCTGGGTTTTCTTGACTAACCAGGACTTAAAAGCTTTTTCATCTCTGCCCGTGAAAGTGCTGCACTGAGCATGGAGCTGATGGTCCATCTTACCCGCTAGAGCCAGTAGCAGATGCTTAATGGAGAGTTAAAGCACAGGGCAACCATCAAGGGATCTGAGGAATGGGAAAGTTTTGAGCCAGAATTAGTAATTCAGTGTTTAAATGGTTGCCTTGGGGTATAAAAGCTTTTGAATTTACCAGAGCTTCTCGTATGAAATGCTTTAACCTCCTGCTCACATCCAGACTCAGCGCTTTGCAGGACTGAGCCTCGCCTGCCCCTCTTCTTGAACGAGCTCTTTTAACTTGTAGTTGAAAGAATTCAACCTTTGAAGCTCAGCATTACTGAATGCACAGCTGGTGGTTCAGAGAGCAGGGAACTCCTCTGGCCAGTTCTCCCAGGTAACCCCAGGGCCTCCAGGGCTGTGTGACCATGACTTTATCATTTTTCCCCCTCCATCAGCCAGCTGTGCGGCAGCTGTTCACCCCAGCAATGATAAAGGCTTTTGTCTGAAGCCAGCTGTGCAACCCAGCACAGTACAAAGGTGCTGGTAAGCCTAGCCCCTGTCTTGGAATGAAGCCAGGATAAGGAACATCTCTGCCACCCCTTCTTCCCTCCTCGTTAAGCAGAGCTCCTACTTGTCAGGCAAAACTATGCAATGTAAGGTTTTAAAGAGTTAAAGCCAGACTGCTGTGTATGACCCTTCTTTATAAAGCCTGTGCATCTCCTAGGGAGCACTTCTTGCTGGCTCTCTCCTAAAGGGGCTCGCAAGAGCAGAGAAGCTAGAAAGACAAGCTTTAGAGCTCCAGCCTGTGTGTTTAGCACTCGTGGGTGTAGCAGGGGCACAGGGAAAGACAACCATGTCTCATGAAAGTAGCCTAGTGGATTTAGAGAGACAGACATTCAGGTCTTGTGGAAGAAGGAATTAAATTTGACAAAGAGGCCCTGTAAAGCTGAGGGCTTTGGCCTGTTTTATCCACTTCTTTAAGTTTTCTCTTTCATCTATACGGGCAGAACCAAAAAAATGTAAAAAGGAAGTGGGCTTTACTCCTCTCTGTCTTGTAACAGATACGTACTTGTGTCCAAGCCTTGCCATGGCATGAAGTACAGCACGGCTCTCCCTGAAATAAACTGCAGCTCACACATATCTCAGGGTGGAACTTGGCTCTTAAACAAAATTTAATGGGAGTCTGCTCTGGCTGAACTCTACTTATGACTTCATATTTTCCAGGGCTGTGCTACTGCTGTTGGCTTGTTCATTTTTCTTTCTTTCTTTTTTTTTCATTCTCTTTATACTAATAGGTGTTTCAGTGGGACAACTTGACCTTATGAGACTGTTCCAAAGCATACTTCTCTGGAGGCAGTGGTAAATAGTTTTGATATATTATGAAAGTGCTTTGAGAAATTTGCAGGCTCTCTCATGACTGCTTGAGAAGCCAGACTTTTGCAACCTGTTAGGGAGCATCAGCTGGTGAATTAAACTGGGAAGTTAGAAAGCAGAGAAGGTAGACAGAGGCTGTATATTATGTTCCTGGCTTGATTCTATCACATTTCTCATACTCATAAAATGGAGTTTTCAAAACTTTCACCATTGGCCTGACTGAGCAGGTGGAACATGTGAGAGAACCGATTTCAAAGGAAGCAGAAGCAGTTTAGCAGTGAGAGCCTTTGCAATTTCCACCTTGTATGTGAACCACTTGGCGTTTCACTCTGTGTGTTGGGACGGTGCCCTGATTTGAGCCAGCAGGGCCAGCAGTGACTGCTGCTGCTTGGCCACAGAGCCCCGTCACTGCTGATGCAGCTGTGGAAGAGCAGCACAGCTCTGCCCTGGCGTCCTGATTTTGACAGCTGAGAGAGGGGCCTGACTTCTCAGTGCATTCCAATGTAATCTTACACAGGGAATACCAAGCCCAGCTTTTTCCATGGCCTTCTAGTGCTATTGTAGTTCAAAGGAGCTCTCACTGGACTGAGAATGTCTGGAGTTCTTTGCTCTGCTCAGAGCACTCTAGAAAGGAAGTCTCCAGCTTTAACCAGCTGCTTTTCTTTTTATGCTTTTCTTCTGGGGAACTTGTTTTTCCTGCATGTAGGTTTATGATGTATTTCAGCCACCCAAAAGAGCATTCCTGCTTTTTGCCCTCTCTGTCTGCACCTAGCAAACCTCTCCCTGTTAATGGATCAACTGACAGTCAGACTACAGGTTGACTTGGATCAATTTGCCAATAAGTAAATAGCCCTCTAAAGCAAAGCGTAAATATGAGTAAATAAGTAAATATTAAATGGGGGAAGGGGCTTTCCTTTTGGTGAGCTGGTTTTCTGCTGGATCAGCTTGGAAGGAAAATGTTTAGGAACAAGGATGCCCTTTGCTGCAGGAATGTAGCAGCCAGCTCAAGTCACAACAATTCACTCTCAGCTTTCCTGCATGGGTATTTCATACACTTAGGAGCAGCCCAAAGGCTTTACAGTAGTTGAAAAATATGTTGGTCAGAGAAGTACCATAGCAAGCATTTGTTGCTATTGAAAACTACTAGACCATATTTCTTTGCTTAATGACACACATTAATCCTCCATTGAAATTTCCAGGGCTGTCCAAGCTGAATCTGGCATTAAAGGTTTAAAATACAGTCCAAGCTATAAAAATGTAGCATTCTGACCAAAAAAGGAGCTGGAAAAAAGTCTCAGGAATGTTCCTTTGTTTTTTCCTTTGCTGTTTAAACCACTAAGGATCTCATCTACAAGCTTTGAAATGGTTTCAAAAACATGGCATTTTTTTAGATTGGTGACCAAAATATTAATGTTATCCAAGTACCCACTGCTACTTCTGTTTTCAGTCCAGTTTCCTAATGAAATGAGTCTTATGTGTTCCTGCTGTCTGTCTGCTTAATCATCTGTTCATCCATCTGCCACTTCTCATCAAGAACTTTTGGATCCACTGACCAGTTTCAACCAGATTTGAAAGAGAAACAAAGGCCTTGGAAATTATTACAATTTTCTAGGTTGCATGAAAGTCAACACTGTCTACAGAGAGCCATTCAAGTGAACACTAACGCAAAAAGAACTCCTTATTAGGAGATTAAACCAAATGAAGTTCTTTGCTGCTTAGGAAAGTAGAGGCATCAAGTTTTGGCATGGTAAATTTCCTTCCATAAATGTGACTCCAACTTAACAGGCAAAACACAGAGAACAAGACACCATTTAAGCACCTACAGGAGACATGAAGCCCTTCTGACCAGGGCATGTTGAAAGCTCTGTAAAAAAAAAAAAAAAAAACGGGTCTCACTACCTCATAGCAAGGTTAAGCCCTCAGCACAAGCTTTGGAAAGGGATGGCTAAGCAGTGCTAACAATAATGTTTAGGATTTGTTCTCCCTAATTATAGACTCTAGAAATCTAGGCTTCTTTAAGCTGTTGTAAGTGTGCTTATTGGTTGATGTGAAGGAAATTCCCACACCATACGCCAGGATTCACCACACTGTGTGAAGGCTGAAAAGATCTTCTTGCAAGAAGGCGTGTCAGAACAGAGCAGAACAGAATAGCTCCACTTGGAAGAGACACACAGCTATCATCTCGGCCAACTGCCTGTAAGTGTCCTCCTGCAGCACCTGTGGAGACAGCTGAGATCATCCAGACTCCTTTCCAGCAGTCAAACATTTCGTCAGGCTGGTTATTAGCCTCCCACCTTCATGGTACTTGAGGTTCATGTTGCATTAGGAGAGAGGAGCATTAGCAATAAACTGTTAATGAATTTCACAACAATATAAGTGTGTACTGAAAAACATTCCGTATACGGCTTCAGTGCAGGTCTTTTCATGCTTAGCTCTGTTAATGTGTTCAATATGCTATTTTTCAAATAATGCCAGATGATTGTCCAAAAATAATACACAAACAACCCTTTTTCCTTTTTTCTCCAGCAATTATTGCCCAGTCTGTCTGAAATTGCTCAGATGAATGATAGATGGTAAAGAAGTTTTGCTAAAATTCCTCAACTCTGTTCAGACAGCTTGGACTGATGCGTTAATGCTTTTCAGATAATAAAGTGGCCTTTGTCTTTAGAGCAAATATGCAAAAGAAATCTGCATATTCATTGAAGAAACCTTGGGAAATAAGAAATGTTGTTGCCCTGAGCTACTATTTGATTTGCAAGTTTCTAAGGTGTTTCAATATGTTTTATTTTCTTTGTTTAATATGCTCAATATTCAAAGTGTTTGGAAGATTGTTTCCACTACAGATATCTCCATTAATAATATTAATCTCGTCTGTGCTCCAGGAAAGATCTGTGTGTCCCTGAAGAGCATATGCTAAACATCCTGACATTTCCACTTGCAACGCACAGTAGACAGTGCCTTAGGCAAGCACTCGTGTATGAGCTGGATGGAGCTGAATACAATTCATATCAAATAAGCCAGGAGACAAAGCACAGAGAACTCCTATTTCCAAGAATTATCACCTGTTGGACTGCTTTGCTACAAAATATTGACTGTGGGAATGAGCATAAAAGAAGAACCCTGCCCATGTTGGGAAAATTATTAGACTTTTTTAAGGATAGGAGCGTTTGCTACATTCATTGAACTCTTACAATAATATCAGGCTTTCACCAGCTTCCAGGTGATTTCTAGGTGACATCACGTATACTTTGATCATATCATCTCTACTTTAAGCACAAGGTCAAGCTTTTTCATCTCAATGAGAAATAGACATTTGCCAGCCTGAATAGAATAATGGCCGTGTTGCTATCTCAGCATGTCACTGTTCATTAAAATGAGTTTTCTGCCAGCAACAAAGCCAGTGAAACACTCTTGCTTTTGGATCTGTGTGTCTGAGCCCTAAATCCCACCCCCAGCATACAGAGGGTCCCTCCCTCAGAGGCTCCCCATGGGGAGGGGGAGCTGCAGGTCCTCTGGATCTCTGTGCCTCATGGCTGGAAAGCTCGTGGTTACCAGAGAACTGACTGCTGCCAAACAGAGCCTAAAAATGCTGAGTCCTCGCTGCCTTTCCTTCAGTGCTGGGCTACTCTGGTCTCCTTTCTCTCTCCAGTCTGCAGTTTTCATGAAAATTGAAGCAGTCCTTATCTTTGCCTGCTTTTCCTTTAAAAACAGTTGGAGTTGAATAATGGAGTCAAAACTTGTGAAGGACAAAAGGACAGTCAGGCAGATAGCAGGAACAGAGAAAATCAGTGCAAAAATGCTGTTGAATATATTTGATGAAAGTGTTTCAAATTCTAACATATAGTTCTGACTGCCTTAGTTAAGTGGACTAATTTTAACTAATGTTTGCCTTAATGCCAAATCCGTAAATGCTTGGTGCCATGTCCATAAAAGAGGGTATGTTTCAAATGTAAACCAAAACCTAATCTTTAGGAGTTATTAAGGTCATAAAATCAAGCACAAAAGCATTAAGAAACAGAGATCACCTTATCCTCTTATGACACGGTCAAAAGGCTTGAGAGGCAGGTCTGGGGCTGGTAGACTTGTTAGGTACAAATTAAAAGCTTGTCTTGGTAAATAATTACAGGCAGTTTAGCAGTTAAGTTGTCTTACTGCTTCATATAACCACTTACACGAGGGCTTGGGAAGGAATAATCATGTACTCCAAGATCTCTTGGCCTCTGAATTTTCACTAAAATGTTCTGACTCAAATTTTTATGGTTATGTTTTTAACATAAAAATTTTAGATCAGTGGGGTATGCTGCTTTCTTTAACTGTTTCTAAGAATTATAAGATAAATATCGGTTACAGGCTGTCAGATGGGCTTTCACTGTGTCCATAGTCAGCTGCTTTGATTACCTGTGGTGATCTGCAACATTTGCAATGATTAATCAGTTAAGCCAGCAACTCCTGTCTGTTCAGCTTTGACCTTAGTAAAGGAGCAAATGGCTGGTTTGTTCCCATGCAACAAAAAATGAGTAGAACTGTTGATTTTGGAGGAAAGTCAGGCAGAAATTAGCAAGAATAGATGGAATCACTGGATATTTAGTGTTTCTTTCAAAACCTTCCCAATTATAAAGCCCTCAAAAGGAGTACTCTGTTCTGATGAAGAGGGAGGAGATGGGAGGAGGAGAGACAAAAGCAGGAAAATGTCCTGATCGTGGACTGTACATTACAGATTGATTCATACTCCATTTGTCACTCCTTCCTTAATGAAACAATTCCAGGTCAATTTATCTTTCCCAGGAAGATGCTGTATATGAGCTGGCTTTGAGGAAAAATGTAAATGATGGCCTGGTTACATTAACCTATTTCCATGGGAAAGTAAGGAAATTTCGCAATGATATAACTATACACATGAAGCAGACAAAATAGGACACAACTTCCAAATTGCCACATGCAGTATTTTTTTAATAGCTTAGACCTTCTTCCAGGTTTTCACACTTCACACACCTTTGTGTGATAAGGAGGCAACATTTGCTCTTCAGACATTGAGCATCTTTCTCATAGGAGCATGGCAAAAACTGGTCACCATGCACGAGCAGCAGAGTGCTTCACAGCATGGTCCTTGGTAACTCCCAAATCCCATCTCTAAAGACAAGATTTCTACAGCATCCTCTTGTGAGCTTCATTGCCTGCTTGCCAAGGGGCTCCCGTGCCAGGGAGGCCACTCATTTCTCTATCTGCTCTCTGCTCTGGGCTTCTGCTGCCAACCCTGAAACATTCTTATCCTTCCTGCTGCCATAAGCAGAGACAGAACTGTCTAAATTTCTCTTCCAGTTTTTTACTGTATATATACATCCTTGTGAGTCCACAGGACACATTAAAGTCTGTTACCAGAGGGCACATGGGCCTACAAAAAGCTGTCTCTCAAGTACTGTGCTGAATGGGATCTTTAAGGTTGTAACGTTTATGGTACATCTAAGGAGGAATTGCCATTTTAATGCTCTTACAGGATGCCCTTAACTGCCATCAGAATTGGTGGCAGGTATTCAGCAACTCTGAGCAAAGGAACTAAAGTGTCCAGTAACTTCAAACTTAAAAAAAAAATGAGAAGAAAAAAAAAAAAACCTATGTGGTTCAAACTGTTTAAACTGAAAGGGGAAATTGAGAAAGGTGACAGTGTTTTGGGGGGATAAACGGAAAAGTTAGTTGAAAAAAAAAAATATGTGGTGGTTTTAGGTTATACAACCCTTTAAAACAAAACTTTATTCTCTTTTTAAATTTGATATGTGTTTTTGATTTCTAAATGTAGAATATCTGTTCACTTTTAAAAGATCTTTATTTTTTTAAACCTAAAATAGTTTCCCAAATTTCATTAATATTTTCTCCTTTTCCCTTATCATTAAGGGATATCATATGATTACTTTTTGACAAAATAACTTTTAGTGTATCTCCCCATCTCTGATTTTCCCCAAGACCCAAGGGCAATTCAGCTTCACAAAAGAAGGAGAAACCGTGTGAGTGAAGCCATTACTTCCACAAACACTGTAAAACATATTTTCTCTTATTTACTTCATCACATTCTAGAATGGTGAAAAAATATTTTGCTAACACTGTGTACTAGAATCAAATGAGAACTTCTAAAATTAAGTGACAATCCTAACCTAATTAAACTAATTTGATAATTGCTTTTTATCCTTACTATATTAAAAAGTGTCAAAAATCTTAAACAGACCTTTATTTGAATGAAATTGTATACTTTGTCTACTTAGAATTAATGACAAAGTACTTGTTAGCTGGGATAGCAAGAGAATTGGGCCCAGAGCATTTTAATTTTGTAGGTATTTTTAATCTGCATGATGTAACTTACATTTGCAACACAGTTCATTTACTTGCCCAAAAGATCATGTGATTGTTGTTGTTGTATGACACCATTATTGTCCTTATAATAATTTAGTATACAAGTGGCAGCCAAATTATTCTGTCTCTTTTCCAGATTGACAGATGAGAAACTGTTCCTTAATTTTGAAAGAACAGCCTTGATGTGTTTCATAGTCTAATGGGAGATGGTGATGACTTTTTCAGCCAAATATGTCAAATTGATGGGTTCAGGCTGATGACCCTTTGGGATAAGAGATGCCAGCTCTAGCAGGGCACTGCACACTTACTGGCAAATATTAAAATAGGTAATGACTTTTTTTTTAATTCAGAAAGGCCTCAATGTGATGCATCTGATATTGTAACGGGCCAGAGAGCAGCTTGAGCAATTAACATATTTCTAACATGAAGTTTTCAGAAGTTGGTTCGACTCATTTTTACAGATGCAGCTGCAGTGAACCAGTTCTAACTATAGCTTGTAAATTCAATCAGTGTGCTAAGGTTAATAGATTAATGATTTTCTCATGAAAGCAGTGTGTTGGCAAGGCACAAATATAAACCAAAGGGCAAGGAGGACATACCACAGTTGCATAAACAATGGAGGTGTTAAGACTTCATTAGTTCTTCTATACTAAATGTGTGGTAAGAAAAGTCTTGCATCAGTGAAGACAACAGGGACACATTAGAACCTGCTTTTCCAGTCAAGAGGAACAATGACTGCACAAGAGCATACAAAGAAGAGCCCCTGGGAAAGGAATAGTTATGATAAATATATTTTTATATATAGAATATTAAAACAATTTAAAATTGCAGCAATTATAGTAAAGGTTTTTAACAACTGCAAAAGCTTCCTGGTAGACTCCATATACTCAGTGCTTTCAGAAGTTTATAATGTTTTACTGAACCCAATCAAATACCTTAGTATCATCTTGAGTGGCGGCAATTAGAACCTCACCTAAGGTCTTTACATAAAAGGCAGTCTTCTTTTTAAACTAAAACTCTTTTAAAATAAGGCAAGATAAGTATGATACGTTGTGCTGGGTCAATTGATACTAGCCAAAAATAAATAGACAAAAAAATACTAGACTGTATTACTGAGTAAACTGTGTTTCATTCATCTCAGTATACCTAAAGTTGTCTTTCAAATGCATGGCAGAATGAAAGAACAATCAGCACTGAGGCAAAACCCTCCTCTGAATTCCACCTCTATCTGGCCTGAGTCATGAACTGTATATCATTCAGTTTTAACATCTCCCTTGTTTACTGGACGTGCATGGGTAGGTAGTACTAATGTTTAAGACAAAACCGTTAAGCATTTAATAGCCAAATTCTAAAGACACATTTCAGCCTGCAGATAGAGACTGCTTACACACCATTGCCTACAACAACCTGGTCAGTCTTTGGGATGATTCTGCAAAGCACATTCGTGGACACACTGAGATAAGGTTGGGTTGTTCCTCACCTGGAAAGTCCTGTTAGCAGCAGTATTCATAAAGCGATTAGGTGAGCTGATTAAAGATGAAATCTTCCTCTGTGTTTCCTAGACTGCACGCCTAGGAAAGGCCTGAGAAGGAAATGACTGCCTTAAGGAGTTCAACCCATCATTCACATGGATTGAATGAATTTCAAGAACTTCTTATGCAATGAACGGGCACATCAAGAGAGAAAATGGGTTGCCCAAGAAAGCACTTAAAGACCTACTCGAGTGTAATTTAGCAGCTAAGGTTTTGTCTGAGAGTGTAATAGCTAGCAGTCAGCAATGGACCATCGTGGTAAGAGATGGCTGGGGTTGCTAAGAATCAAAAGCACAAGCTTGTGGGTAGGAAAATCCTGAAAGACAGGAGCAGGAGCTGTGCTGCCTCACTGCTGTCAAGTGGCTTTGAAACCTGTGTTGTCAGAGCTGCTTATCATGCATAGGTATCTGTAAACTCACTCAGCCTGACAAACTCCAAAATGCAGGATCACCCACAGCTGCATGGGAATCATGGCAATGTGAATTGCAATCTCGGGCTTTTCGTTCTCTACTCAACACTACCGGCTTTAGTCTGGAACTTTATTTTAGGAAATTAGAGAGGCCTTGAGAAGTTTGGGGTAAGGTCTATGTTAAACCATCAGACTGCCCTTGTGGATTGCTCAGTAGAGATTTGGCAGTTCACACCAGTAGATTAGATCTACCCTGTAGGGTGATTCCCGTGCGCTTCTGTCAAACGTGTGCAATGGGTATCCCTTTGCAGGTATGGTTTTCCTTTCTTGCCTTTTCCATGTCTAAATCCGTGGCAATCAAACATGTAGGTGCTTAAACTGTTAACTGAAATGGTGACTGCAGAACCACCAAGAGTACAAAGACTGGATTTTTTTTTCTGGAAACTACTTTAGCAGGCAAAAATTATGCCTGAAAATTGGAAAGCTTGAAGCTTTCTACAAGTTTATCCCATGTGTCACTGACAGTAGCCACAGAATCACTCAAAAGTATTGTTTTCTGCAAGTAGCAAGATCTAAACTCTGAGTTTTCTATGCTGAATGGGAGAAAGTATTTGGGGAATGAATACGCCCCTGCCCACCACCATGTAAGTTGAACAGCTTGTCAGATGGAATGTCGTAACATGGTTAGGCTTCTAAAGTAACTCACTGATAAGTCTTGCATCTTTATCAGGGCTATCGTAATACCTTGTGTTTTCCTTAAAGACCTCTTTTCTGCTGTCACAAAATCATGCCAAAACCTCAGTTTCCACCTACAAAGCACATTGTAAAGAAGAGCTGGAAAGAACTACTTGAACGAAGCTCAGATATAAAAGAAAGTGTAAATTTTAAAAAATTAAATTATTTTAAAGCCAATGTTAGAATTTTGGGGCAGGAAGTGATTTATGGCTTTTAGTGGTTCAGATTTGCAATTTATAGAACAAAAGAAACCATTACAACTGTCAGAGGAGTGGATAGTAAAAGTAGGAGACTGCTGAACCTCAAGCAAAGATTTTCATTGCTGGACCTGCCTGCTTCAAACAAGTGTTCCTCAGCCAAAATGGAAGAGGATAGGTTAAAACTAGGGTGAAAAAACTACTAAAATTCATAAAAATCAAGTTTTATTGGAAAATTGCACCTAGAGGAAGTAGTTTAACAAATTTACCAACAAATTTAGCAGGGAAAGGTCACCACTCACCATGTTAACATAGAAGCAAGTTGTACTGGTTTGCCACTTGTGAAGCACAAAGCCGGAGATCTGCTTGCAGTATTTAAGTCAGGAAAATTTCTGGAACTTTCAGAGGCTGCTGCCTTCTCAGCAGGAGGTGATTGATGAGAGTGAGACAGGTAGCAATTGTCATTCTATTGCAAAAATTCCTTCTCTGTAAGTTTGTGAGCAAAACGGAAATGTGATGAATTTCAGGTCATGACACAAAAGCATTTCTTTCCCATAATTCTGGCTTTTAGAAACATACTTTCCCGCAACGGTCAATTTGATTTGTATGTTCTGTTCTTGATTTAGGCAGCTCATTCTGATGGCCTGAAATTTTATGAAAAACAGGTTTCCCCACAATCTTTTGATTTCTGTGTGTCATGGTAACCAATGGCAGTAAATAACAACAATGTTTAAACACTTTCAGAACCAGATTGTAGCTGGACAAGGGCCGGTATAACAGGGAGACAAAGTTTTGCAAGGACACTTTAGCAACAGATAACACAAAAGATGTCCTTGAAACAAAGGGAAACAATCAAAATAGGTGCAACAGCAGCTCTTGAAACACAGACCTCTGAGCACTCTGCATGTGAAGAAGAGCAGAATGAGGAAGGTACAAGAAGACCAAAGCCATTGCTGACCGACAAATTCCTTCAGAAAGCTGGATGTCTTTTCTGCCACAGAAAGCGAGGATTCAGCCCTAGAGTAATGCACTGTCTTTCTCCCATAGACTGAGTTTAGAGAGGCCATGCTGAGGTTCCTGGCCAAGCATGGATTCCCTTCTGGACAGCAACTGCTGTTTCAGTCCTGCTCAGTGGAGAGGGTCTCATTGCATCACACTCCTCACGTGTTCCTCAGTCATACTTCAGGAAGTGTGACACTGCTTGAACCTTGAACCACACCAATACTTTAACAGCTGCCCACCAATACTGTGATATTGCCATGAATCACATAGCTGGTTTTGGACAAAGGGAAATTTCAGAGACAGCGAAACAAGGATTAAGGGTGTCTCTGTGCTCTCCATCAACATTGCTCCAAAACTTATCTGGGGAGCAGACCTTGGAAATGTCTGGTCATTGGTGGTAGCTGCAATGCTCGGGCACTCTGATGCAGCAAAAGGCTGTGTGGGAGGACAGCAAGCCTGCTCTGTGGTCAAAAGGGGACACACAAAGGGGTCGTCAGGCCCTGGTGCTTGCAGTAAAATGGGAACTGTGGTGAGTGAAGCCAAATCAGTGTCAGCTGGTTGCTGAAGGGTACAGCATTGCCAGCTTAGCAGATCAGTGCCAGCTACGCCATAGCTCAAGATGAGTCCAGCATTCTGTTGCAAACTTAGAAAGTACAGTATGGAAATGAAAACTTTTCTGACAAGTGATGATACTGTAATCCATTAGCAAAAAGCACTGTGATGGCATGTACTAGAGATAAGGCACCTGCTTGTTATCTGAATCTGAGAGGCACCTGGGAATGCCAGGTAAGAGCAGAGAGTTACTCATAAACCTTTTTGTAATTAAGGGGATAATAATTTGATCTGGAATTAATGTTTGGCAGCAAGCTGTGTGGCTAGGGAAGCACTTTAGAATTCACACCTTCAAGTATTTGATTGCTGTAGAGGAGCCCGCTTTTTTGGCATGCAGCATGTATTTGGTGTGTAAAGAAATACACAGCATTTTGACCTTGAGACAATTAATCTCTTCTGAGCACATGGGTTTTCAATGGACATAGACATAATTAGAGTTTAAAAATTACACAAGGTGTGCTCAATCTTTCCATCAGTATATAGGTGGAAGAAAATGTGGGAAGGCTCTCTGGGGGAGAGAGAAGCACTCCTACTTTCTAGAAAAAGCACCTCCCATGTTTGAGAAGAGGTGGATCCTTTGAATCTCAACTCTACTCGGTTTGTTGCAAACAGATGTTAGAGACTGGACATGAGCAAGGAAAAAACTGCTGATAGTGTTTTATCCTTGAATCACATATACAGACATAGCAAAAAGTGTCCCAGTTACCAGCCATAGTGCCGCTGCTGAGTTTACAGAAGGATTTGCAGTTACATTTTCACCTTTTCCAGAGAACTTTCCTATTTACTGCATTTACCAAAGGGAAATTGAAAAAAAAAAAAAAACCTCACATAAAGCTTTTTCAAAAACCAGTATCATTTAGAATTATATAAATAGTGCAAATCCAAACAAAGAAATGAGTGCCCTGTCATTAGCCTAGCATAGAAAAACTCAAGGAGTTCATCACCCTCTCAGACATTTACATAACTCAGGGCTAGGTGGCAGCTATTAGTGGCATAAAATAAGGAGCAGAAAACAATTCAGAATTGTATCCTGATCAGCTAAGTGAAAGCTGGTGAAGAAATGCTTGTCTGTACGTGTTTACTTATATTTAAGGTCTATCTGAAACAAAGAGAGATATATCCTCCCTGGTTTTTTGGGATATTTTTTCATCTCCTCCTTAAAAAGCTTTGCCTAGTCATTAGTTGTTTTTGGTATTCTTATTAAGTGCTATAATTAAGATCAAGGTGTAATTCAAATTCTAGCTGCTCTTTCAGCAGCTTACAACATTTCAGGCCAGTTCCTTACTTCTCAAAAAAAACATGGTCATCTACTTCTCTTTCGCAGTTAAATTGTAAAGGTTTTTTGGTTTTTTTTTTTGTAATAAATTATAGTCCAAGAAATAATGTTATTTGATTTATCAGCACTGAATTCAGACACTCTAAGTGGGGACTGTGTTTTATGCCACACACGTGAGAGGCTTGCCTTGATTCCAAATGTAAGCTTAAAAGAAAACAAATGCTAAGATTAAAAACAGGACATTGCAGATAAATAAATACTAATTGAAATCAATACACACAGATAAATTTGCATCAAATCAAGATCCAGACCATACTCTGAAGAGCCATAAATGGGAAAATAAATAGACATCAACCTTTTTTTCCCAAAAGTACCTTCCTGAGAGTAATCACAGTACCTAAATGCTCTTAATTTAATCATTCACTGGAGGATGTTACAGGTAAGTGCTCATATAAACAGTAGGTGTTTCCCTGAGGGCTATGATAGTTTGCATAATGTGCTACCTATTTATTTTCCAGTGTTATGGTGGCAGAAAACTGTTACAGTATGGCTAACTCTAATGTGAAGTTTCATAAATGTCTTTTGCTAACAAGAGATGCTAATCAAGTTCTGAGTTTCACAGGTTAAAATAATACCACCAGTACAGTCACTGCTGCTCCATATGATACAATTCCTTTTTTATAATTAACTTTTGTATGTTCTATTCTATTTATAGAAGGAGAAGTGGAGAGCCCCACAGCTGGAGCAGATGTGGCTGTTATTGGAGGTGAGTAGCAGACCGTATTAAGCAGCACCATAAGAATTAAAACAGCAGGCTTGTTGATTTCTTGCATTTTGCAAAACCCCAACTTTGCTGACAAGACAACAGGAGCGGCACAATTAGAGTTAATTAGGCCAGTGGGAAATCTGCTCCCAGAGGGCTATTGGCAGGATAACGAGATGAGATAATGAGCATAAACCATATACTGAGCAGTACCACCCCCATCCATTCCCCATTTTAGGACAAACAAATACCAGAGTCCAGCAGAAAAGTCAATCTCTGATTTCCTTCGGTATTCACTGGGTCAAGCTTTAGTACAGAACTGGTGTAGCACCTTTGATTTGAGCAGTGTTAACTTACACCAGCTGACCCTTTATTGTTACAGAATTCACCACACTATACTTCCTGGTGTTCCATTAAAGCTCTCTCATGCATTTAAACTAAATACAGTTGTCAGAATAAATGAGCAAAGCTGTGTTCACAGAGTGAACCTGTCTTTTTATTTTTATTGTGTTTGTTCATTTCCATGCTAACACACTAATTTCAGTCATTCACAAGGGGCTATACCAATCATTAGTGCAAATTGGTGAGGTTCTGCTATATTTCCCTCGGGTCCCATCTCCTGTAACTTTAATTTCAGCTTTCTATGAACGAGTAGCAGGTAAATTGATTTGTACTTAGTCCCTTAGGCTTATTAATATTGTGCTACATCTAAAGCCTATTAGAGCCTCTTGTGTCAAGGGATACCAGTGAGGTCCTAAAAATTGATGAAGCTCACACTGCAACAATGATATTATTTTAAACCTGAAGTTCTTTGTATAAGCAATTTCATTTCTGCTAGCAGTAAGTTTGCTTTCCAGAACCAGGCACCAGGAAACCTGGAGGATAATGTTAAGGCATATATTTTAAGGCAGAGTTATAATCTTTATTTACCCTGCTAATATTCTGTCTATTCCTGTTTTCATGCCTGTAGGGTATCCCCACTCAGTTTAGTGATGCTGATAAATCTAAAGCTTTGGAGATACCCACTCTTGCCACTTATCTTGAATATAAGGTGAAAAAAAGAGATACTCTCTACCTTACCCCTCATTGTCTCTGCAGAGTAACAGGCATTTCCAGGGAGCCATTCTTCTGACAAAACGTAGAATTCACTTCTAGAAGACAAATGACCACACAGACACACCCTTCACTGACAGCAGAGGAAGCCCTAGGAATGTTCTGTTCTAGTTCTTTTTATTGTGTGTTTCTTTAGTGTTTTGTTTATCCATAAGAATATAGAATTAGCTCAGTATCATGTGATTGTAGAGAATCACAGCAAAAGCATTTATAAGTCCATCCTGGATCCATGCAAAAAGCCATGTTTAAAAAATTATAAAAGTCACACAAGTTGAATAAATTTCAAAATACTTAATTTATTTTCAGGATTTTTAAGTCAAGAACTTGAACTGGGAGGAAAGGGATAGAGTTTGTAGGTTTTTTAACTATGGACTTGTCATGGACTTGTCATTCAATGGACTTGTCAGGACTTGTCTCTTTTATGGACTTCTACCTTTCACAATAGAAAAGGATCTTGAATTTGCTTTTTTTCACTAGGAGTGCTTCCATTCACCATTTAGTCCTACGCACACTGGGGTTGTCTACAGAAATTTTTGTCCAGTCACCACATAGCTGGAAATTATCCTTAGTCCAGGAGACAAGAAGAATCTACCCAGAATCCCTTCCTTCTGCCAGGTGTCACTTCCACGTTCATTACAATCAGACTTTCTTAATTAGAGCACAGCATGAAATGGCAGCTTGCAAATACAGAGCAGTTCCAGAGCCACACAGCTCATGCTATTTGTTGAATGTCTTCTGTGAAATACTCAGTGCCCTGAACATTTCCTGAAATCGAGAACACTTGAGAAAGCAGGGTTGGATTTTCTGCAACACCCCCTACCCCAGGTATATGTTACCAGAAGGATGAAAGAAACCTACTGGTTTTCCTTTATGTTCTCTTATTTCTCCTCATTTTGTGGTGACCTTTTAGCTCCAATGTGTTCAACCAAATCAAGCCACTGATTTGAAAGAAAGCTAGTGAGAATTTGTCCTGTATTCCTGCAGTATCTATATCCCATCTTGGTGTTTGCAGTGTCAGACTCTGTTCTGACTCTGGCCACTGCAACATGCAAATCCCTTATGACACACGGGCTTTTCCCCATCAAACGATCCAAGTCGTGATGTCTGGCTGTGAGACACTTCTCACATTTCATTACTGGTGATATATTTAAGTGGTATCTTTCCTCTAGGTGTGATTGCTGCCGTGGTATTCGTCCTCATTTGCCTGCTGGTGGTGATGGTCCGGTACATGTACAGGCACAAGGGCACCTACCACACCAACGAGGCCAAAGGAACTGAGTTTGCTGAAAGCGCAGATGCCGCTTTGAAAAACGACCCTGCTCTCCAGGAAGCAGTGGATGAGAGCAAAAAGGAATATTTCATCTAAGAGGCAAGGATTTCCATGGAGACTTCCCCAGGGGAATCAATCAGAAATATAACACCAACAGAAATACTAAGAGATGGATAATACGAGGATACAGGCAAGCGTCCTAATTGAAAAGTATCTCTTTACTTTTTTTTGTCACCGGGTTGTTTCTTCTCCTCTAGCAGTGAAGAGCTAAATGCCAGATACTTGCCTGTTGATTATATTAGCAACACAGCTGGTCACAGTTGAAATCAATATCAGATAAGAAGAAATAAAGTCTCAGTATGAGTGATACACCAAAACCAGATAAAGATAGCAAATGTCAAGCCTTGACATTTGGTGAAAATAGCAGATGCCAAATGGAAACATCCTCTTAGAGTTAATGGTGCATCCTATTCTGATATGATAAAGAACTACCTGAAACTGAATTTCAAATGGTTACAGAACAAACATTAAACTAGTTAAAGCTGATCTAGCTCGAACAAAAATAAATCTATAGCCCAGATATCCCCCCCCATCCCCTTAAATGTGCATTTTATTGGCACAGGGGAGTTTATTGTGTTTGTTTGGGGATTTATACTGGGAAATTTTTTTTAATTTTTGAATTTTATATATATAAAAAAATCAAAGACCCTTCAAAGACATAAAACTCTTGGAAAACATGGAAAAGGTAAGAATGAAGGATTTATTACTGACTTTCTCTGCATGGAAGCTTGAGAACTGCAAACTGTTGGAATTTACGACGTAGTATATAATAGTCAGTAGATGTACAAATATGATTCCAAGTAGTCAGTAGGCTCTCGGCACACATGCATAAATAGATATTAAAAGGTAAAGCATCCTGGTTTGAGCAGGATCTTTGAAACAATGGAGCTCAGCTACATTTTTTCAAGTAAGATATTTTTGCCTGAGTATTTATTTAATTTTTTTGCATTAGAAAATTCTCTGAGTGCCCGCCAACAGGATTGTGGACTTTTGCAGGGAGAGGAATTCAGTTCTGGTACAGATACCAGTATGTCTTTCACAAATGCAACCTTATGACCATCACTATAAAGAAGCTTGTTCATCTACATCCCTCTGGCTTTATTTCTCACTCTTTATGGCTTCTGTATATCCTTTGCAGTGTGCTAGACCAGAGAATTACACTGACCATCAGTGCTTTATTACAAATAAATAAATAAATAAATAGATTATTCATGGTGGGCCCAATGAAAAGATCTTATTCCTCACCTAAGAACCGATGGTGATGAGTTTCTTTACCCCAGTAAGGTGGCTTCCTAATTGAAGCCCACAATTAGCTCCAGAAACAGGATAATTGTTCGCTGCACCTGCTCATCCACAGCTGTCATGGTGCCCTGGACTACTGAAAATAGAGGTGGAGAAATACAAGATAACAAATAAGATACTGCTGAGCTCTTCTCAACCTGATATATTTTTTCCTGTGCTTTGATCTATGTATGTGTGTACATATATATCAAGTCATCTACAGCTGTGCTTTCAAGACGCTGTTGCTGATCAGTTGTGCTCACTCCTTGGCACCAAAGCTTGGGAAGCTCCTGGACTCCAGTGTTGATTACTGACATTGGTCACAAAAATGCTGTAAGAGATCTGAGCAAGACAAGACTCTGAGGACCCAGCTGAAGAAACGAGATATTTTTGTCTTTCAATCACAAACTCGGTCCTTTCTCAGTACTTGAAGAAGATGGACTCTGAATTATTTTTAGAATCCCAATACCTTTAATTTTGAATCATAAATCAGCATGTGTTAGCATTTTAACCAAAGAATATGAAACTCGTGCCAAATCTTTTAAATATTTAAGATACTTTTTGTAACATACCATTACAGAACCACGTTGTATTCTGTGGCTAGTGGGGTATAAAGTGCACAAAACACAGCACTTGCAGAGCTCAAATATTTTGATATTATGCACCTGACTGTCTCCTTCTAAGACACATTAATATTTTAATCTTTTTACTACTTTTGAAATAGGAACAAGTGTTAGAAAAAAAATCACTGATCTTAACTGTGAGACTGAGTTTGTAAAACTGAAGACCCCTCCAGTTCAATAAAAATGTAAATATCTCCTCTGAGAAAAGTATAACTGGGGTGACTTGAGTTCATAAAGTGTGGGAACACCAAAGAACTTTCTTCCAGCCCTAGCAGGACCTATGGAGGAATACCAGCCCTTTGTCCCCTTTCACGCATTCAGAACATGTAACATTATTATAACTGTTAAAAAAAATTAGAGGAAGTTTTGATGGACATAAGGAATAAATTCCTGCCTCTCTCCCCAGTCATGAAATTCTGGCTTTTGAAAGTTGAGCCTGCAGATTTTAATTAGACACCTGTGTCGTACTTGTTACACAGAGGAACCTGACTTAGTGTCTCTTTTGGTGTGGGTGTGAGTTTTTAAATTATGAGGTAGACTTGGAAAAAGTGCTACACTGGAATTATAGAGGCCAGATTTTCTGGTGGTACAGCATGAGTTCAGAGGATCTCAGCCAATTTTTACCAGTTCAGTCAACTTCAGATTTTGTGTCATTGCCTCCCCTAAATCTGAACTGAATGCAACTTCTAGTCTCTGATTATCTCTTCTTAGTAGCTTAATTAACAATCTTCATCCCATTTTCCCTATTTATCTGGGCTCACAAACAGTCCAAGCATCCAGGAACAGCTTCCCTATTGGTAACAAGCCACTTTGAATAGCTGGGCAGCAGCAATTCAGGCACGAGTTGTGGTTTCAGTGAGTTTATTTCTTAATTGTGTCCTTCTGGGTTTCAGGGCTTTGTGTATTCAGATATTACTCAAGCACACTCAACAGAGAGAAGAAATGGTTTGTGGAGATTGTTTCTTTGCTTTCTTCAGGAAAAACTTTACTTTGTAATGAAGAAAGCTCATGATATCTGGTGACTGGCAGACTCTAATGGCCTCATCCTGTTTTTTAGTCATACAATAACTCTACTGTCTTGAGTCATTCAATTTAGTTGCAAAAAGAGTGCATTGCAAACTTTCTATGACTTCTACGACTAATGAGCAAAACATCCTTCTGCAAGCAGCGTGCTGTGCTAAACCAAACATGTACAGTGCTGAGACACCTCAGCTGGCAGCCACAGCTTCTCATCACTGATGGTTAAATGATTTTTGCAATTTGCTTCCTGAATAGGACAATTAATGAAACACATTCTTCTTCCCCCACATATTTTTATGTGGGGTCCCTCTAATGCTGTGGCCTGTTGTCCTACAGATCTTTGGTGCCCCATCTCCTCAGCTGTGGCTGCTGTTCTTGCTTTCAGTCCCCCAGATCCTATCTGGATCTCTACTGCCTTCTGTATGGCAAAGGATTAGCCATTTACTTATGTATTTATTTACTGTTTCTATCAGTGAAGGTTCTCTGCCCCTCTCTGCTAGCCAATAAAAATTTTCAAAAAGGTTTTAATTTCCTATTGCCAATTCTATGTCAAATTTGAGCAAACCTGACCAGTCTGACCTGAGACAGATTTACAGAGTGATCACATATGCCACATTTTTACAGACATTTTTAACACGTTTGTTAAAAATGGCACTGCAAGTTCTGTATTTTTAAAATATAGTGCTATAAACCTCCAGTGTTTGTTAAACAAGGGAGCATTACGATGATCCCTCGAGCCACTTGATTTTGTCCTCATGCCTTAATGCCCTGTGAAAGCTTGTTGAATCCCACTTTGCACAGGAAGTCATAGGTCCACATTTACAAGTATAAGTAAGACATTTTTCAATTATGTATGGGAAAGCAGTGCTCCAAAATTACCAATATTTGCTAAAGTTGGAAGACAATAAATATGATCCTGTAGGAACACAGGACATTATTTTAAGATATATGGAAATGACAAGAGTTAAACAGAGTATTTCTGGTGATACTGGTGAGCTTTAAGAGAGGCATCATGAAGCTTTCAAATTCTCTCTGATAAAAATAATCCCTTGCAAAGGGAAATTAATCTCCTTTTAAACCATTTCTTTTTGTCAGTCTTCGAAAAGAGTTTTCACAGATTCAATATTCTGACATTCTGCCTTAACATCTGAAACTCAATTTTTTCTAATTTTACAAGCATAACTGACAGTCCTCCCCTGCACCCATCTCAGCCCCTGAAGCATCATTACAGCTCAGCAGAGTGATTCTGTCTGAAAGAAGTCAGTCCCAAACGTGTATCTGGCCAACCACACCATGGACCTCGTATGCATTTTTTCTGGGGCTTGGCCTCTATTGTTCCAGGTTTTCCTCAGGTCCAATGTGCCATTGCACATTAATACAACCTCAGGAGAACTTAGTCAGCCACTTGAGGGGTAAACGAGACATTTATAGATATACATATATGTAATTTTTTTCTTTTTAGAATATTAAGACCAAATAGCTTTGGGATACTGTTTAAAATAGGACTATGGGATTTCTCAGAACATTGAGTTTTATCTTAAATTAGATCTAGGGATCACTGGGGGTACATCAGTACAAGGAAATAAAAGGACTATTTTCTTTCAACAAGGAATGCAGACAAAGTGCTGAAACATTTATAGTTCCAGGATAAGCAGGAAAGGACTGCAGTAGCTAAAGCCTGCAAGAATCCCTCGCAGAACAGAGGAAACACTGAGACAGGATGCTGAGAAAATCAGTAAAAAGGTGCAGAGCAAGAGAAGGTAATTAGATGCCAATAGGGATCGAGAGAAGTTTTTCATCAAAAAAAATAGATATTCCTGTTTGGAGAAATCAAAGTGTATTTGCTCAGTGTAACCGCTGACAACAAATTCTTTGAATTATATGAGATGTTTTCTTTGAATTAAATGAGATGTTCAGATTCCTTGTGGGTGCAAGTCCAATCAAAAAATGATGGTACAAGCACACCAAAAGATGACACATTAAATGTATTAAAAGCTGTTTATTGCATTTTCTAAAATCTCTCAGTTCTTCACATAAGAAAGCTTTGTATGTTTAGAAGGTGCAGAAGCCTCACAGCAGCAGTTCATTCAGGACAGAAAACTAACGAATCCCTGAACAAGCAATGGACCCACATCTGATGTCTGGAAATTCGGGTAAATAAAGGAAGTCAACAATATCAAAATAAAACATAGATGGTGAGCAAAAATTCCAACCATATTACAAAGAAGTTAAATATTTGTTGTAGTAGAGATCCTTCTCTAATTCAAGACAGTAATATTGTCAGTGACTGGAAATAAGTGACATGTCTATTCTCTGTGTGGTTGGGACAAAATCCCACTGAATTCAATGGGACAAGCATTTCACTGACTATATTTATCCTTTCTCCAAAAAAATTGTATTTCCACCCATGTCAGAAAGAAACACAAATGAAGTACAATCTTTATAAGTGCTGATCTTTCAGCATAACTTCTTGCCTTCACACCTTTTCTGTTGTTTCAAACTGTATGTATGATGGAAAGTATCTGACATGTTGTACTAAAGTCTATTTGGATTGCAGCACTGCTATGACAAGAATAGAGAAAAAGAGCATCCAAAGCTTACTGCTGATTTTATGTTAAAGCTGACTATAATGTTTGTATTTACCAAAGCTATTAATACACTGATGGTGTAAATCTACTATATTTTGAATTGAAAAAAAATAAACTATGAAGAAATTAATAACTTTATAATTAAAGTTGTAATTTTCAGCATTTAAAAGGCTTTTCTCATATTTTGCTTCTTTTTCAAAATATCATGAACTTTTACAATTGCCAACTATGTTGCTTTCATAAGAATGTAGATCAAAAAGGAATAGTCAGCTAGAATTTCTCTTAATAGAGCATACAAACGCTAAAAGATATACTGCTCGTGTTTGCATTAAAAAGCAAGAGAAGCTTTTGATAGATCTAAGAAGGAGTCAATCTTCAAATGAGAAATCAAACAATTATTCTCTCTGAAGAAACATTATCCTGTGGATGCTGCTGTGGACCTGCACTCTGCTTTATGATCTAAGGCATGGTATTCTTAAAAATTCCGGGCAGATTATAAACATCTAATGGCTATTTGGTGTTGGATGACCTGCCTTCCACACAGCTGGTACCAAATGTGAATACTTCTTCTTTGTTCTTCGTACAATTTTCATCTTAATATATCCCCAGTTAAAGAGCATTTAGAGGATGTGCCTGGTATGACAAGTATTGTAATAGAGTCATAGAATTGTTAAGGTTGCAAAAAAATCTGTAGGATCATCAAGTCCAACCATTAATGATCTTGCCATTGCCACTCCTTTTTTCAAAGATCGCTCCTGTCAGTGAGAAAAGGTCTTCAGGTGATATGTTATTAGGTCAAAGTGATACCTCAAAATGGTGAAACCTGGAGGGTACCAGAAGGGCAGTGGATCGCCTAAGTTTTGACATCTGTAGAGAAGCTGCTCCACGGGGCCTTTCGTGTGCCATAGGAGTTTGATGTGTGGGACGGTTTGGAGGCCAGCACCAGCCAAATGGTTCATTAGCAATGTTCCAGTGACGAAGCAAAGAGAAGCAAAGGGGAAAGGCTACTGAACACCATAAATTGGATACTTCGCTGTTAGCCAGCAGCTGTGGAAATTGGACCTTGGCTTCAGACCACACCAGACAACAGGATTGAGTGTTTTTGGAGGTGCTTCCAATTTAGAAGCCAAAATCTGTGATGGCTTTTACTGTTACCAGTGGCAATGCATGGCAGTTCCACAGAGACTGCCCACAGGCTAATTGCCAAGGAATAATTAAAGTGTGTTCACACCAAAAGAATCCTTTATGGATGGCCAGTAGTTGGCAAGCTTACAGCAGAAACAAACACGTGAGTAAAGAAAAAATTAACAAATAAAGGGCAGTACATGAAAAAAAGAGCTTTCAGAATGAAGTGCCATCAACATAGCATCACCTTACACATACATATGATTTGCTTCCTACCTATTCTATCAACCTAAAGCCTCAGTACAAGGTATTTTGTAGTGAGAAAGAAAAGGGTCCAGACCTTGCAGTAATAAACTGCTTCCCAGCAAATATTTTGATAACATTTGTATTTCAGCTTAAAAAAAACCAAACATGTTTAACACCTTAACAACCAGTCTTGCTAGGACTATACATAGAGATGTTTCTTAATTTCTGATGTTTGCTTAATGACAGAAAGACCTGAATGGTCACTCAGTTTCCAGTACCTTGAAAAGAAAGCATTTAATCTCCCTGAGGGATTGCTACCAAATTCACTTGGAAGGACTTCTCAGTGTGACATATGGATATGTTGATGAAATGCAACTCAGCGTCACATTCTTATTTACTGGGAACAATCATCTTTATTCATTCTAACACCAAATGGAGTGATCAATAGCATTTTAATAAAGCCTCCTGTAATTCATATTTAACATAAGATTTTATATTGTATTTAAATAAAATTAGACTTTCTGCCATTCTTTACTGTCAATTTTTGCTTTCTTCTCCATTCATAAGTTTTTGTTTCACAAATGTGTGTGAGACCCTCAGGGCTCTCCATACCTTTTCTCATATTCCTGTAATGTTCTGCATAAATAGAGCCTTGTGCTCAGAATTTCTTTGATGGAGCTGATATATCTCAATTCCCTTCTGTTCAGCAGCAGCACAACTTACCTACCAGAAAAAAGCTGAAGAGTCAGAGATTATTACACCTCTCAGTTTTCTGGTAAAGAGATAAAGACCGTTGTTCCATGGAGGGAGCTGAGGACTCTCTCAGTCTTTCTTCATCCCTGACATGAGTGATGCTTCTGACACCAGGACATGAGAAAGCAAAATGAAAAATGGAAGTCACACCACAGAATCAGGAACAAGCTGATTCCCCAGAACAGCAAGATGTTGAAAACTTGCCAAAAGCCCCCCCAGAATTATTTTTCTTTGTCTTCTCATTCAATACCTCTCTCACCTTCTTTCCTGCAAAGAAATTCTGGCAGCTGCGTTTAACTTTAACCAGATCTCTCATCTCTGCAACTTCACTGACTGCAATGAAAAATGGATTACAGGCACAAGGATAAGAGCAAATAACTCAGGATCAGATTACTTCAAACCTTATCAGACCCACCAAGTCAGCTTGCTCCTTGCCCCACTGGGCTTTGAAAGCCTGTCCCCACTTTTTCATTTTGTTTCAGCCCTCAAGTCCTATTTTCATCCTCTCCTGCTGTAGGATTGGGAATTTTCTCATTAGACTCTGGCTGACCTTTTCATGGATACAATCTTCAGGGGAGAGAGAGTGTTGTTGTTTTGGTTGTGGTGGTTTCTTCCCCATACAAAAAAACCTTAAAACTTGAAAAACTGTTTTGTTAAACTCCAGTTGGTCAGGCTTTTTGGTAAGGAAGATAATGGAATAGTTGTCAGTGAAGGTCACACTCCCAAAGATCAGCCTCCCTCCCCAAAGCATAGGAGCATTGAAGATTCAAAAGAAAACAGCACCAGAATATTGTTCTGACAGGGATCAAACAATACGTTGTCTATAAACCAAATTCTTGGCCAAAGTTGAATTGTTTTTGAAAAAAGAAAAAAAAAACCTCTGAACTCCTCATAATTGTCTCCTCTCTGAAATAAAGAACAAATAAATAATCAGTCTCAAGAAAAAACATTTTTAATCAACCAGATGAATAAGAGGTCATTATTCACTGAAATTATTTTTTTCCAGCAGTTCTGTGTTGTATAGTGAAATTTGATAACAATACACAAAGACGAAGTAATATTTTCTTTCATCTTTCCTCTGCAGGAACATTCATGAAATGTGTTTGTGTCATTTTAGCTAATAAACATTTCTTTTGTGCAGTGTCTTCCAGGGTCTTGCCCTCTTTCTCTATGTGAATCGTATTTGAGGTGGAGCTGGGAAAATATATATAATCTTTCATTGTCTAGCTCTGAGCCCAGGCACAAATTCCCACATTCCAAGGGCTCTTTTTCATTTTATTGATATTATTATGGCAAATTAAACTGCTGAGAAAATGCTATATGGTTTCCTAAAATTGTATATTTATCATGTATCTCTCTCAAGTTGGAATTCCCAGCCAAAAAGACAACAGAGTCTACAATAAACTGGAAAAGCAGGAATGAGAGACTCCATTAGTCCCATGAAGAACACCTCTGAGTGTGCCCTGTTTTTTTGCCCTGAGATTTTAATAAACGGGGGACGTTACGGCGCTTTTTGCTCCTTTGTTGTTTCTGGAGGATTTTTCTAACGGCAGTATAGCCCAGCTGGCGAAATTCCTGATAGGAGTAAAATAAAATAACTCCTCCGAAGATACACAGCCTCCTACTCCAGCTGCTGGGATGCAGAACATACATGTATCCATTCTTTTTCCATGTCAGTGGCTGCTCTGTCTGCTAAACTAGTCTATTCCAAACAGTATTTGTACCTATAGGCAACATCTGAGTTTAAAAAAGTGGAAGTAAAGAGTTCTCCGTATCTTGGGAGATTGCCAGTCTCTGTGTTTCTGCCTCTGTTTTCTGGGTTCTTGCTGACAGTGAGTGAAACAGCAACACATCTCACACGTGTACTCTGACCAGCATACTGTAGTTACACAGCACTTTGCTGAAACAAGCCTGCGTAACCCAGGATTTCACATTCCAGCTAACAGGACAAGATCGCAATACAAATCATACTTCTTAATTCTAATGCTAAACCCATATAGAGAAAGAAGCTTTGCTCCACTGTACCCATTAACACCATTCTGAACAAGATCAGGGAGTTATTTTTATCCCCAGATGTGTATGCCCTAATTTTGGATCATTTGAGAGACAGAAGCTCTGTAGCAGAGCAGCTGCTTCGTACCACTACACTCACAAGGAGCTCTGATGTCTCATGTCTCAGATATCAATAACCTCCACACCAACATCTGCCACCAATTTGTGAGGACCATCAGCTGCTGACAGAATGCTTTCCAGAGGGTCTTATCACCTACAATTGAAACAGCAAAGATGGGCTCTGCATTAACTTTGACAACAGCCACAGATGCCTTGCAGAGTCCATAACTTGCAGGAGCAATTGGATCAGATGCAGTAAAACCAGAGCAACCTATGATCTTGAAATGCTGTGTTGGTGAGTGAACACACAAACACATGGACCTGGGAAGACAGTGAATGGTCCCCTGGTACCTTAGGAATGGTGAAAAGTGAATTCATACCGCCTAGCAGTAAACACAGCTATATACTTGTACTCAAGAGCAGCATGGCCACAAAGACAGGATGAGCTAACCCAGTCCCACCTATCTGTGGTGTTGCCTTTCACTGGGCTTAGACTTAAAAGCCAAACACGGTTAGAGGGGGGAAAAGGGGTTTTACATTGGTATTTATTTGAGGATCCTCAGGTGCACCACATCCAGGTAGAATGCACCGAACTGCACCCCAAAATGCACCCCGAAAATGCACACACACGATGATTCGCATATACAGTTACAGACCTTGCAAATTAGCATAGCTATCAAAGATTCCCCAGTGAGAGGCTCAAGTGAAGTCCTGAGGAACCTTTCCTCTGGATGGGCCTATCTTGGTTTACCGAACGTGTTGTGGAGAGGACCTTGGTGTTTGGGACTTTCTGACCCCCAACTGTGAGGCTTCCAAAATGTTTGGTCTCTTGGCTTAATAGAACTTTGGGTCTAAGCTGGTTATCAGACTTAGGGAATCACAAATATGTGGGCTAAAACCACTGACGATACATAAAAGCTGTATAAAAGGGTATATGAAAGGGTATATAAGAGGGGTACATAAAAAAGCAAAAAATCATCAAGGCATCAGTGGTTGTTCAAACTCAGCTACAACAAAGTTTAAGAGAAATCTCTTCTGACAGCTGAGTCAGAAAGCAGCAGGAATTGATGGCAGTCACTCGCTGTGAAGATCAAGCTGTGGTTCTCACAAATATTTTATCACCATATAGCACAAAAACCCTCTCCGTGAAATTCTCTGCACCTGCACACTGACAGGCAAAGTCCAAGCAGGATCTCCCTGTAAAAGCTGTTTTCTTATTTGTATCCAGGGGTTTTACTCAGCCCATAAGCAGCTGGTATAAACTAACACAGATCCCTTCACTTCCATGCCATTCACCTCAGCTACTTTGACTCAAAAAAAAACCCCAAAAACCCACAAACAACAAAACCAAAAACAAAAAACCAAAACCTTAGCAGTGTGAATTTGTCAAGGACCAATGAACATGTTGAAAAATGAGATCTGGATGAAGAGAAGTTATGAAAAGGCTTGAATCCAACACTTAGGACTAAGTGTACTTATTGTTAGGCTTCCAGGAAAAATTAATGTTGCAATAGGTAAACTGGAGAATGAAAATGACCTTAAACACAGCAAAAAAAACCAGCATCTTTGAAAGCAGAGGGTTCTGATCCTTTCTAAATTATGTTGGCAGACTCTTAATTTTGCAGAACTGATGGCTTTTATCTCCTCAGCACAGTTAATCTGACAATGTGCTACTGTAATTATAAGCCAAGGCAAACTTGCATGCGTTCTAGGGAGAGTATCAGGGAAAAAAAAAATAGAAGAAATATGCTATTGTGCATTAATGACTTCATTAAACAAAATTTTCAGGATTTTGTGATGGAGGACTGAAATGATGGGCAAGAATTATCTTCTTCAAACATCTGGGAGCAGAGCACAGCTGGCTCTCTATTGGAGCTTGGCACTCAGCGTGCTATGAGACATACTTCAGCACATAAGAGAGGCTCTTATAAAGCTGAATCATTTGGGCAATTAACACTCAAAGCAATTTTCACACAAGCCCTTGATATACGAAATTTGAGTTTTCCACAAGTGAAAGGCAGGCTGCTGAATGCAGACAGTGCCAGCTTTGCTGTAGCACTTCAAGGTTTATGAGGGGGAAAATGCGTTCAAAGATGGAAGGTGCTTTAAACAAGTTTTTCTGCTCTTTTGGAAAGGAAGACTTACTGACAATGTTTTACTGCTATGGGCCTGTCTAAAGTTAGTTACCTCACAGGAATATTCACATCAAGGGGAAAATTTGGAAAGTTTTACATCTTGTCTTAGAGGATCAAAAAATAATTTTAATTGACTTTTAACCTCTTGCACAAAATCTTGCATTGGGTGTAAGCTGGAGAGTGTCTCTTAAGAAGGCAATTGTTCACATTTTCTGTGGAGAGCAACAGCATGGCAAGAAATTGAAACAAATGAGAAAAAAATATGGATTTTACAAGTGCAATTTCTTTTGATCAAAATTCGTGGAAAGTCATTGATTTAGAAAAAATACATTTTAAAAAGCCAACTATATTTAAGTTTCCTATTACTGTCAAAAGGCCACATACAGTATAGTTTCTGACTCAGAATTCCCAGAGGTCTGGGAGCTGACTGATGGATCTATCATGCTTCAAATGGTTAATCTTGTTCATATGACAGCCAGGAATTACTGCAGACAGGAAAGGAGGGTAAAACTTGGAGTTAGTCACAGACAAGGTTAGAAATGGAAAATAAAATTTGTTCTACCACCGCACATAACCCACGCACTTTGCAAAGTAAACATATCACCCTTAAATTTAAAGCATAAAATAAATAAAAATAAGAGGAATAAGATAAGGGGAAATAAATAAGAGGAAAATAAATAATAAAATAAGAGGAAAGTCAATATTCTTCACCCACATCTTCCAATCTGTGAACTGCAAGTAAAGGTCCAATATTCCTAAAATTAGTTTTGTTTATTTTTGAATGATTAGGGGTTTGTTTTGGTTTGCCTTTTTTTCTTTTTAATTAAGTGCCAGACTAAGTGAAATAGAGTCCAGAAGAATACTCTAAATTTTGCTGCTCTTTTGGTTCTGCAGAGTAGTGATTTCAGGTACTCTTGGAACTGGAATATAGTGATTTAGTAGCAGTACAAGGAAGGTTATTTAGAAGACAAAGTTACATAGAGCAGTTGCTGCCCACCGTTCTGCCCTTAAAGCTTGTTTTGATAAAGCTGCTCAATTTCCACAGAGATAACTTGAGAACAGAATCTGCCTGAAGACCCCTGAATTGATTAGAGTTTTTAAGTCATGGTTGAACCCTATCTTCAGAAGCAGCCTTCCTATCAGTAGCTGCTTCTTAGTAAGCAATAGAGATACACAGCTGGATCCTTTAGACCTAACAGAAAACTGAACAGAGGTGCAGGTAAACCTCTGCACCTGAGGTATCTCAGAAAGCCTGGATTTACCGACCAGCAGGGTGAGTGCCAAAGACTTTATTTATGCATTGCTGTTAAGCCTGACAATAGCACTTTGCTATTAAGTGCCTCAAACTCATTTCGCCTAAACTCATATTCCACCAAAGCTATTTTAGGCTTCGATGACTAGAAGCATTTTATCAATGACTCAGAACTCCCAGCATACCTTGCTTCTTAACACTGACTCAATTGCTGCACACCTGCACTTCATTCCCCAAAACACTGCTATTATCCGAGAGTCACGAATCCTACCAGTCACCTAGGGTTTGCAATCTAACACAGCAACTAGGTGTAGTTAGCTTTCTGTGCTTACTTCCACTAGGGAGCAAATCCTCTCTTATTTAGCAAATGGTCACAGCTGGGAAAAAGATTTTATAAGGAAATTTTTCCGTCATCCTCTGATTTGACTAGAGGGGTGCAAAACAGCATGGTTTTCATTTGCGTTTCAGAATTTGTATTCAGTATTTGTAGCCAAAGATGAAGTACGGAGAAAAGTTTGAAGGAAGAAAAACTGCAGTGTGAAAATGCAGTGATTTTGATGAAGAGCACCTAAAAATATCTCTTCTTGGAGAGCAGGATATTCTGAATTAAAAGAGCGGCTCCATATTTCTGTATAATTTTCTATGGGTTTTCTATGTAAAGCTGTTTTTCTGGCAGACCAGGATACTAAGAGGGGAAGCAATTTCTTCCACCCTCCTTTTCTCTCCCTGCTCACCTCATCCAGTGTGGAGTGGACTTTTCAGTCAGCATTGCACCATTCCCCTTGAGGAATGAGCTACACCAGGCACAGCTCGCACACTCTGGTCTGCTGTGCAGTGCCTCTTCCACCCTGCTCTCCTGTTGTTACCCTGCTACCAACATCTTGATTTTGTCCAGCCCTTGTTTCTTTGCTACTAGAGTGGTTGCTTCCCACCAGTAAATACCAAGTCTGCTTCCCCCTGTGGTGAGCTTTTCTTTCAGCTTATTTTGTCTCTAGTTGATTCAGGCCAACAAATCTCTCTCACCTTCCCTGTAGTGACATCCCAGTAAACTTCAGAAGCAGTTAGAGGCTGACTCTGGTAATGTAGGGAATGTGAGTAGCTCTGTAAGAAGGTAAGAGTAACATAAAAGAGCTGCAGTGGAACAGAGCAAGATCCATGTAACCTGGTACCTCATCTCCAAATCTTTACTGGTAGCAGCTGTGTAAGGGAAGAGTACAAGAACAGAGGAACCTTACAGTGCAATTTCTCTAAAATGTACTCTGAATATTCATGATTTAAAGATTTCTCGTATCAGAGGAAGGTTGTATTCTCAGATTGTAAGGTTTTTCCTTCATTAATTTTTAATTCATTAATAATAGGTTACATTTTAAATTAACATAATTCTTTTTTCTGTCTCAGACTTGCTGAAGCAAGAAGCTACAAAATTTTATTTATTTAATAAAGCAATACTTTCTTTTCTTTATTCCGAACCTGTCCCTGAGTTTCTCAGCAGACTCCTGATAGTCTTTCCATCAGAACACGTGACCAAGAGTTATTTCCATTAACTTCCTTGGTGGTCCTTATGTCACTTGGAAGCCCTGTCCTATGTCTGTGTGGCTATTTAAAACAGCAGCAGTAATGTGACCTGTCTTTTGTGAGGAAAACTACAGTGGTAGTTTCAAAAAATGTTAAATTAGCTGGAAAGTTACGTTCCTTGGATTTTTTTGTATTGCTTTCAAAATCTGTTCAATGACTCTTTTAAAGCTTGACATCTATTCTCTGCATAATACTGTCAGCAAGACACTACCTTTGTGGTAGCAGCTTTATTCCAGAAGATAACACTCCGCAATCCATGGCTTCTATGCAACAGACAGCATTTTAATCTTCGTGTTATTATAGACCACTACAGGGTTTTCAGGACTGTCTTCATTTGTAGTTTCGATATTTAAAAAAAATTGGCTTCCAGACTTTGTAGTAAAGCTGTTCTCTTCCCCAGATAACGAACAGAACTCGTTGGACTGAACTAAGATAATTTGCAAGGCAAAGCACTGATGGATACATAAGAGACCTAAGCCCTAAGTTGGTCTTATTTTGGATGGACTTGGTTATGGTATTCAGATAAACTGGTGGCAGGAATCTGTGCTAACACAAAACAGCTGCAGGCTGCAGATGGGGTAAATTCTAGTCATGGAGGTAGCAAATTTCTCACTAGCTGTCAGCATGGGAACATTGTCAGAATGTTTCACCCATCAGAGTTTCACACATCATTCTCAAGTTTCTTTTCACAACCATAAAGCTATTCTTTACCATGGTTAAGTAGGATTTCTCTTGTCTTTTCATGAAACATGAATCAGCTCTGCATTAGAAGCAGGGAATTACAGGCCTGCAGATTTCCCAGTCCACCTTCCTATGGAGTATCATATCAGTGAGCTAGAGGTAAATACAGAATTGCTCCTCATCAGTGATTTGATGAGTAAAGATCAAGAAAGGTAGTTACAGATTTTACTTTGAAAGTTTGGTGCATCTAACAAAGTGCATTTTCATTAAGTGAAATGTAAAAATACTGATCTCAAGAAGTGAGGAACAGAATGACAGTAACCAGTGCCACATATTTGTAGCTCATAACAACGAAACAACTCGACATACTTTGCAAGGGCAATATATTGGGTGAACAAAGTCTTTCCTTGGACGCACCAGCAGACAAGCACTGCAATGATTTTTTTTCCCCTATTTGGCCCTGCTCACCTGATGCTGACACATTTCTTGCATAGTGGAATGACATGTCCAGTTCTGGTGTTGACATTTTAAAGAGGATGTTGAAAAACTACAGGGTGGATAGGGAGGAGTCACAAGCATAGCTCAAGGGAAGGAGAAAAATATTTATAGGGAGCAAATTTGATCTTATCTCAAAGAGAACTTGAGACAACCATGATTAGTGCATAAGGAATCTTCCTCAAGAGAAAATAGAATATACAAAATTATCTTTTAATCTTGCAGAGAAAGGCATAACAGAAAATTTATGGAAATTGAAATTGAGCAAATTCATATTAAACACCTTTTAATGAGTGTGATTTACCATTGAAATACACAGAATCAGAGCACAGCAAGTTCTTGATCTCTGTGCCTGTGTCTGTGTTAATACTTTAAAATACTTTAAAAACAAACCAGGCTCTCATCAGCAAAGTTATATTCTTTCAGCCTAGATGTGGGCTTAAATGGATCGCAGTCACATTTTCATGGATTCAGGTCAAGACTGGCTGTCTTACACATTTCTGAAGCAATACGTAAGCCAAAACACAGTACAGGCTGTTGGATTCCACCCAGGAATAAAAGTGTGCGATCGGCCGGCCAAGCACTTGGTCTTTTCCACCCAAGGGTCATGTTTTGGTTAGCAGATCTACAAATCTACACAGCCTTCCCTGGTCACAAAATGTCTTGAATACCCACACTTGCCCAAAGCAAGCCTGCTTGCAAAAAGCACTTATCTTCATGGAGGGCAAGTACTGCAAGAAGTAATACAGCCAGCATTACAGCTGTGCCTCGTGAATGAGCTTAGCCAGTACCTATTGCCTCCTGGAAATAAGAGTGCAGGAGGCCTATCAGCTTCTCAGGTGCTGTTTAACCTGCAGGTATTGTTGTTTGTGTTGCTTTACACAAAAATGTGTTAACAGTGTTGTCTCTTACTCCAGCAGATACAGCATTGCTCATTATCCCATCATGTACTACTTTGGAGTGATATAAATAGCCCAGTTAGTGCCATTTTACATTATCTAGCAAAGAACCTCCATAGGCTGGGTAGGGTATAGAATTGCTTGGAAAGAAAAGCAGGTCACTTTAGAGACAGATGCTGTAATTTCTCTGCACACACATCAGACACTATGGTTTGCTTGAATCAATTCAGTAGAGAAGGAAAATGGGAATGACAAATAGGGTGATGAAAGAGATGAATTAATGAATAGTCTTATTGCTGAGAATTCACCTAAAGCAGAGATGTAGAAGCTGATGCAAATACTATTGTTCTATATCTATTATACATATATAAATATATAGATATATAGAAAAATATATAGATATATTTTTATATAGATAAATATATAAATATAAATATATCTTTACTCCTAGATACAATACTTCACAGTTCCCCCCTCCAAACTGAATCCATAACTTTGGATCCCTTTTTCCTGCCTGCAAAAGGTCATGTTTCATTGTTGCCAACCAAATGGATTCTTCTAGAGCCCTGCCTTAAGGGCCTCATGTGTACACTTGAGCTCTACCCCACAGCTGAGAAATTCTGCTGTATCTGATCTGGGCTGCTTGCTCGGCTTTGGTGCAATGGCAGACTATGTATGGGAGATTATGCCTGACGAATGGGACTCCCAAATTTCAAGCTGAGATTTCCAGGTTATAAATAGATAAAATCAGGAGGAAACTGTGAAACAAATGATGGTTTGGGTAATTTGTGCTCATGCATATGAATGGAACAGCTAGAAATTCTGGACAAATGTACTATATCCTCAAATTCTGTCTAGGTAAGATTTCCAGGCAGTAAATGTATCTAAACGGGAAAATATGTTTAAAAGAGTATCATTATTAATCTAGGCATCTGTAAGAAAATAATAGAAAAACTGGGAAGTGTAGACTTATCTCTTTAAGAGGGAATTGACAGAGAAAGTTATTAAAACCAAGTTGAGGCAAGGAAAATTTAGTCTTAATCAAAATTTGCTGATAGTGAGATATTGTGCCACATAGTTGAATCACTGAAAGGAGGCAGTGTGGGCCTCATTTCCCAGCTGAAGTATGAAGAGCATAATCCCAGTTAGATACTGGGAAAAGGAGGTGACACAGGGGTCTGAAATTTGTTTCATCTTTTTCCAAGTTCCATAATTATTCTTGGCATCAAAGTCATTTATCTGCAGTACATCTTGCTTGTGCTATGTGTCTGGTATGCAAGGAGGAATAATTTTCTGGGAGCCACATGGATTATTACCATAGCCAACTTGGTTCCAGGAACACCCTTTGGCTCCCTTGTGGCAAAAGGCTGGAAGTTCTTCCAGGCAGGTTGTCACACACGAACATAGCATAGGTAACTGAAGTGAGCTCTGTGATCTTCCAAGGATGCTTCATTCTGATATTGACTTCTGCTTGTTCTCAGGTATCTAATTTTGCTTTAAGACATGGAAAGAATAAATATTTTCCGGGTGTTTCTTTTCCAATTGAATAGCCATATGGATCGCCACAGGGAGAGCTGATTGACAGCAGGAGAGAAGACAGTCCAGCTCAGAGTGCATTAAAGGGTGATTCCTCTCCTTCAGGGTGTCATCCACACTCTGGAAATCTGAGACCTCCTGTCCAGTGGCAACCACAGGAATTAGTCAGAATGTAATAAAGGGGTCTTCACAAGAAGGTGAGGAGTCACTAATTAAGTGGATTAAGTGGAATCTGGATGAATAGCTCTTAAAATGTACTCATGGAAAGGACAACATTTCCATAGAAGAAAACAATTCTATACAGGAATATAATTTCTATAGTGTTGGATGTGAAGATTTTCCCCTAATTTGCACTGAAGTTACATACATTTTGAGTCATAAATTCTTTAAGCTGAGAAAGCTCCAAAACCTTAGCGTATTATTTTCTGAGCAAACACCTGGAAAAGGAATGTTGTAATTCTCATCCATTCCTTGAGACGACACTCAGGCACCTGCATGTCTCAACAGCAGAACCAAAGTTTTTTAAAACTTTCATGGAGTTGTCCAGGGAATTTTTCATGCATGTCTCAGGCTCTGTTTGCTATGCAAATTGAATAGCAGCACACCCAAAATAACTTACATGTGTCTGCCTATTTGCAAATTGAACGATGTAAGTTAATAGGCAGCAGAAAAGTGGGTCCCCACAGCAAAGTACAGAGATCTGCAACTTATAAATCAGCAGGACCTCTCTGGTGCTGCCTCATAACTCAGTTGCCCAATTAAATTACCTCCCATCTTGCATACCTCTAGCAAATTTGCTGTTCATCTGCCAGTCTTTCTAACACCACCATTTGCAAGTATGCCACCCCTCCACGGGCTGGCTCCAGAGCCCAAGGATGTCAACAGAAAACCTCTCATTTATTGCAGCAGCCTTTAGAGTAGGCAGGAAATAAAAAGGCATATTGCACACATTGTCCTAGAGACGTTTTTCTTCATACCAAATCACTCAAGGTACATTTGTGAGGAGTTCAAAAGTGTTTTGATGGAAATTAATATGTGTCCCGAAATATCAAGAGAGCTGAAGTCCAGGAACTCAGAATGTAGCATATACTGTGTGGGGTTCTTTCTAAAGATTAATTTACAGCACTTCTCAGGGGACTCAGCCTAAGTAGTAGTGACAGACCAGACAGAATAACCCTTTTATGCACATTACCTCAACTTCTAGCAACACTGCTGTGATGTTCTTAAACGTTTTGGTGTTTTAAAGAGAGATGGAAATTCTATTACCAAACATTTTTAGCTTTCAAAAAAATGATGCTGTCTTTGGAAGAAAAACTTTGAGTGAGATTTAGTCTATCTAGACGAAACTCCTACATGAAAAGCATTTTTAGCTGAAAAAAGTAAAAGTTTAAATTACCTATTTAGATGTGCCTGACAATGTTTTATTTTACATTCCACCAAAACTCTATTTGCAGATTGGTTTTAGTAAAATAAATAAAACTGAACTTACTGATAAAGGCTTTGAAATTACGATGGTAAATTTTGTTCTCATGCCAATTCACAACCATAATTGTTTCTATTAAACAGGTTTTGCACCTCTCACCTGATTTGTGCACTGAAAACATGACAAGATCATCCTTCCTTCCCACCTCCTGCTGAGCTTCCTGGAGTTACAAGACCGAGGTTTTCACCACCTGTGGTAGCAGCTCATCACTGACACCTTCTTTTATTCTGTTTGTGTCTGTGCAGGCTGCTGCATTTTTAAATCCTTTAGCCAAGAAACTCTCATATATCCTAGATCAGTGCTGCCTAGAGCAATGCTACAATGGATCCCTGACCTTTTTTTGGATGAAGTGCTCACTGCAGCGCTGGGAACTCTCATCTAAACATGCACCACACCTTGGACACAAAGCATTCTAAGCATTTTGCAACCCTAAATTTAGCATTTGCTGGGCTATGAACTCAGCCCAGTGGGCAGTACATGCCAAAAGTCCCGACACATTTCCTACAGTAACACTACAGTAGAAATAAGTGAAGGGGATATTCCTATACCTCCTCTGTGTAGTTGTGCAGAAGTTTTTTTCAGCATGAGTGTAAACAGGAGGGCAGGGACCCTGGGGTGACTTTTGCAACCGTCTGTCTCTACCCAGCATAAATAGGTTTCTGTTTATCTCAATGTGGCTTTGTGAAAACTGAGCCATAAAAATTCAAATGACTGAAGGGCTATAGAAATAGCATAGGCCATGTATATCAACATAATCAGATTTTAGACCTGCAGTCCTCCCTCCTGCAAGGGAATTAAATACAATTGTCTGATACCTGATCATTAAGTTTTATTCCAGAATAGCAGGATTGCTTTGATTTATTGCAATAAAACAGTTATGATCATAGGATGCTTGGTAAAATACAGATGAACTGCTCTGAAGTAGGCACCTATAGACAGCTGGATTTGGGGAAGCCCAGGAGGTCTTACCTCTCTCCTGAAAACTCTTACTTCTTCTTTTCAGTGGGATTTAGAAAGAAGAATAAAAGGAGTGAGCTTTCAGCCACCCCCAGTCTAAATCAGCATCTTTCCTTTTGCTGCTGGGAGCTCCTGTTGTGACAGGTCATTGTAAGATCTGTAAATGCAAAGATGAAAGTAATTGAATTTCTTGAGGGAAAGGCAGAGAGGTTAAAGCCGGAGGTAGCAGCAGGATGCCACAGGGTAGGAGGGGAAGTCTAGAAAGAAACCTTGAGATTTGCTTTTCCTGCATGGCAGGGTTTGAGCTGTTCTTGTTTCCCCTAAGAAGGCTTGCTGTTTCTGCAATGGGGTTGTTATCATTTGAAAGCTAATTGTCCTTCACAGAAAAAAACAGACAAAACTGGAGGTGTTGAGAGAGGAGGAAGTCCTAACAAAGTGAAACCTGGCAGACTTATGACAGAACCCCTCCCCACTCTGTCCAAAACCACAGATCTGAAGAGACTCTCCAGTTCTATTAGGGAAGAGAGATGCCACTATCCTGTATTACCCTGTTTCACCATGTGAATTGCTATTTTCCAGCTCTTGGTGTTCTCTAAGTATGTAGTTCTCTAAGCTGTTTGTAGGTGAGCATGCACTGAGCTGATCAGCACTCTGACTTTCAGACTTTGAGTTTTACTAAAATTCAAAGCAGTGTGGGTTTAAGAAAGGGAATATTAATTTTGGGTCCTTCATCAGGGATGATTCATAACCAGTACAGGGAAAATATTCAATTAAAAACTCTTTCAGAAGTAAAAAAAAAAAAAATCATTTTACATAAATATAAAATGTAAAAAATAGAAAATTGACTTTTGACTGAAACAAAATTAACCATCCCATGTCAATTTTGTCCTTTCCTGTAAAAAACTGTTTCCATAAAAACTTTGGTGTTTGTGGAGGACAATAAGTTTTGTGTGCCTTGCCCCATCTTCTTATGCAGTGCAGGGTGTAATAGCATGGTTTCATCTCCACTACTGCATGACAGTAGCACCCTGTGTCACACATTTCTGCTGGCACAGGAGTTGCTGCCATTGAATTCTGCAGTCTATTTTTAACTTTCATCATTTGCTATGCATTAGAATTTGATTAATTTCTCTGAAAATGAAAACTTTATCAATTTGGCACTACTTAGGCCCAAATAACTACAGTATTTGGGCACAAGTCAGTATTGGGAACTCTGAAAGTGGTGCTGCTATTTCTTTAGAGTACTCCCTCAGCTGCCATCAACAGGGCCTGTAGGTCTGGCAGTCACACCCTGTCAAACACACGGAGACTGTCCCCTTAGCTCTTTGATATATCATGTTCATTAGTATCCTGCCCATTCCCAAGAACCTGTTGCTTTGATTTTCATCTGGTTTTGTTTAAGAGTGTTTTGAGTTCATGGGATGTTTTGATTGTCTCTTCAATAGTTTTACACACAAACTCTCCGCTATAAAGCTGCCATCCATTTCTGAAATATACACCAAACATGCTGGGGTTCTGCTCTCTAGAGACCTCCTGTTCTCTATGAAAAACTGAATAAAATTCATATGGGTGTTTCAAAGACAATAATTGAAAAGGAAAAAAAACAGCTTTTGCAGGACTGAAGCAGTCAGATTTAACTATCTTTGCCAGCGTTATGTCATCCAAACAATGTCCTCACAGCAACAGCAAAAATGTGGTTGAGGATAGCCTACCCTATACAATTCATCCCCAGACTACACCTCAAATATTAAGAAGTTTGTGCCATATGCGAGGTTTACGCTCTCTAGACCAAAAAGGTGTAGAGGAAGATTTGGTTTGTACAACAAAATGGCAGCCAACACTGAATAAAGCTCATGGGCACCACTCACTGAGTAACGTTGAACAATTTGGTGGCTGTAATTGCTGTCCCTTTATTGTCACTGGACCAATCCTAACCTCTGATGCAGCACTAGAGAGCAGTGCCATTGTTTTACTGTCACTTACCTAGTCTGTCCACTGAGGGCCACCATGATGATGAGGCTCACCATCAGTTCAGGTAACAAAACTTTGATCACAGGCTCCGGTAGGGCCAGAAGCTGCCCAGTGGCATATGTGACATCCTGAGCTTTCCAGTGTCCTTAGCAGATAACTTAGAGCTCTACCTGGCTGATCACTGTGTCAAACCTTAAGTAGGACTTTGTCTTAGCCTGGGTAGGCAGTGCCCCATGAGCAGGGTGGGCAAAGGCTGTTTGTGCTGATTCAGCTCTCTGATTTGATCCACAGCCCAGGACAATCCCATGTGGGATTCCTTCTCCTTCCATGAGTGATTTATATTATAGTAATGCTCAGAAGCCCACTCAGGAGCCTGCTGCCATACTGATGGACATCACAATAACCCCTCATTATGGCCTGCACAGGCTGTCATCCTCTATCAATTCCATTGTGAAAATTGGCTCCACTGTTGATTTCTTTATTTCTCTCCACTAGAAAGTCTTTACAGCTGATGCTGACACCGGTCACATGTAATAAAGGCAATCCCTGTTCTCAGAACTTCCAAATGTTTGTATTAGAGAGCGGTAAGTTGCAGTGATGTGAAGCAACTCATTTCTCTTTCTGCTGATGGATGAAATGAAAGGTTCAGCTCTTGCTGAAGGGAACCATTGTAGGTGCACGATGCTGCCTTCAACATGCTGGAAGGATTTTCTGCACTTCTTGGGACCTGCTGCAAAGAGCTACCTCGAGCAGCTCATTCACTACTAAAAGCAGCAATATGCTGTATGAGACCTGCAGATCTCACGCACTGTGCTGTGTGTGTGCTTGGTCAAAGCCTCTGGCATGTGCTAGTTGAGAACACAGCTGCTGTTGTTGTGACACAGCAGTTCCTCAGAGTTGTCTGAGCTCCCTGCAAAATGAGGATAAATGTTCCAGCTGTGGAAGATGTGCCATTATTATTTAGTTTGTAACAAAAAGCAAGTAGAAAGAGCAAGAAACTCTGCAGAAAAGTTTGTTCTTCATCACTGGCTTTGGCAGAATGAAATTTAGGTAAGGAGTTTGCCATAAGGAGGATTTCTCAGAAGAAATCCGTGAGAGACGCCATTAAAACAGTGTATTTGTTGACTTCATCTGCCCCAGGCCTGACTCGTGACATTGTGTGACTCAGAGCAAAAAGAAAAACTCCTTCCCTCTGAGCTGAGAAAAAATTCTGAGGCAGTTATGGAAGGAAGCTGGGAGTCCTCATGCTCTCCTGTTCCAGCAATAGGTAAAACACCCATGTACTCTTTCACTTTAAGTGCTGTTACAGCTTTGGTGCAAGCTCTTTATTTTTATGGCTTGTCACCTTTGAAGCAATAGAAAAATTATTGTTACTCTTACGGAAAACTGCATCTGTCTCCGGGATCAAGCACTGTGTGCTGTCCTCGTGATAATGTGGGACACAGCTGAGGGTTCAGAGCTTGATGAAATTGAGGGGAGCTTTTCCACTGACTTCCATGGGTGCTGTATAAGTCCTTTATTCAGCTACTTCATTAAGTGTTTCTTTTTTACGTGGTTATTATTGTATAGATCTGATGTACACAGGACTCTGGAAAGCATTTTTACTGCCGACCCTCTGTTTGAACCAATGGGCAGTTTGGAATATTATGGTCCATTATTTTTGACTGATGCTCTAAACTTCACTGTAAAAATGCTGTCCTTGTAAGTTTGCTATCCTGAGTGTTGCCATAAACACAGGTTCTTGCCAGCTGGGAGATGTGTAAGGTAATTTCTGATGATCTGATGATCACCTGGGTACTCCCAGGCAGCAGCAGGATGCCTGAGCTGGGATCACTGCAATTTAAGCAGTGGACTGAACCAGGAATAGGACTGTACAGTCCTTTCAGAGATATATCTCCTCCCTGGCTACTTACACTCTGCATGCCAGCAACTCACACATGAAAGGATAAACCAGAGCCCAACTCACACATTTTACCTGAGGACTAAGCTTTACTTAAATCCTGTTAAAACTTTTAAAGTGCATTATAGGCCAGCAAGCAGATCCCTTCCAGGCTGGTGAACATGGAATTTATTGACCCGGTTTTACCAATGTCATTTTGGGGAAAGCTGTGGGTTTGTACCAGCAGCAGGACTGGAGGCAGAGATAACAACCTGCACCTCCTGGCAGATTCCCACTAGCTTTTGAAGAGCTCGGCTGCATTTCATCTTACAACTTTATTGATCTAAAACAAATAAATAAGGAAAACTTAAGACAAGGAAATTATGCTAGGCAGCCCTGCTATACAGTTTTGACCCAGATTTTGCCCTAGCCTGTGATTTTAAAAGCTGTCATGGGTTTGAAATGGAATTTGAATAAATAATGGAAAAGTAATAGCAGTGTAAATAAGGATGCTAAATATGAAGATAGCAGCCCTGGAGGTTTGGATCATAGTTCTGTGTGTGTGGTAGAATCCCATCTTGAAATCTCCTATTGGCACCATTGTTGACAGGGTCCCATCTCTAGCTCTTCTCTTCCAGTCATTTATGACAGCCAGGTACAGGGGTTTTTGTGACAAACTAGAAAAAACATGAAAGCTTTCAGAGACTGAAGCATATCAATATTACAGCTAAGCAGTGAAGCTCTGTATTGTTTCTTCTGCATTTTAAATCAAAGATTTCACAAGTGCCCAGTCTACATGCTTTTGCAGAACTCACTTCTGCAGTGGTATAGTTAATAAACAACTGTGGTCTTTTATCTACCAATTTGAGAATTACAGGTGTTTAAATGCTGTAAAAGAATTCAATAGGCCTTTTTAAATTAAAAAAAAAAAAAAAAGGTGCCAAGAGCCTTGTATCTTACTCTGGCTCTCAGAATATATTTTTCAAATGGTATATTTGTATGCAGATTGTCTCTGTACTTTGTTGTGAGAGAGCTGGGCCAGGCAGTGGGGTGATCGGGCAACCCAAAGGAGCCGTTGTCACTGACGATTTCCATCCAGCTCCTTGCTGAGAGCAAGGACCTGTGGGGAAAGCCCCTGGTTCTGCTACGCTGTGGTGAGTGGGAAGGCCACTTCTCTGAAACGCAGCCAAAGCTGAATATGGTCACCCAAGAGATTACTTGGGTCAGACCATTCCTGCTGCAGGCAGGGAAAAGAGATGAGGGGATGACATGTGGCCGTGGGAGGTGCAAGGTGTGGCACTGAGGTGGTGAGCTCATCATCCAGCTGCTCCTTCTTCTTCCTCGTAGATGACAACAGCAGCCTGGCCCTCCAAAGCTTTGGCACAGGTTTTGTCTAAGGGCTGGTGCTACAGCCCCTGCAGATACAGCAGCCTGCAGCCAACACCTTTAACCCAACAGCACCCCTGCAAAAACTGGCACAAGCCATTAAAGCTCCAGGAATAGTGAGGCCTGAGGTGGGATAAGGGAACCGACGAGATGATTGCAAATGCGTGTTTCACCATGAGACTGTAGGAGCAAGAGAGAGTTTTGCTGTGGTTTGCGCTCAGTAAGTGTTCCTGGATTTTCACTGTGCTTTTAAAGGGGGGATGTTCTTGACATGTTATACACCCATTTCTTCTCTCCTGCATCCCCAGACAACTATGTTGTTTTTTCTTGCAGAGTTACCTGTGCCTGCCACTGTGATCAGGTGAAAAGAGCAGATATATTTAGCAAAGTGATTTAAAGCACACCAGGGAATAAAAAGAAATTAATTAAGTTTTAAATATCTGAAAATCCAAATTCAAACTCATATTTGTTCTTAATGATCCGTTCCTTTATCTGTCTTAATTCAAATAGAGCTTCTTGTGTTGAGAAGGTTATTATCATCAACAAACGCCATTCTTTGAAAACAAACAATAAAAAAAGAAAATGCATCCTAAGTGCTGAATGCTAGCAAATTTAACTGGCCAAGATTAAACGTTTTTACAGAAATACAACTACCCAGGAGGGAGAGGGGGGGAGTTTAAAAAAAAAAAAAAAGAGAGGTTTCTGCCTACAAGGTCTGTTTTACGTACTCAAACGTATCATTGAGCTCCTGTGTCTCAATAGTTTGATCCAGACCCCTTTGGGCCCTTTTCCTGGGTCTCTTCCTATTGCTCCCCCATCACTGACTTGGGATACTGCTTTGGGATAGTTTTAGACTCAAAGGACCTAAATGAAAAGCTATAAAATATCAGAATGCATTGGTATTTGGCCCAAAGTTCCCCAATACAGACATCTGGATGAAAACACAGAGTGTTTTTTCATCTTGGTGTCACTACACTGGCCAGTTGCCTTCCTCCTGTACACAGCAGTGTGATGTACAGCCCTCCTGTGGTGGTTCAAGCCAAGGCACTCGTGGCATATTTTCAATGAGCCTGAAGTATATATATTGCTGGTTACTGCTCTTCAGCTGATGGGGGGTAACATTAATGTTAATTCCTCATTGCTCAGACACATTTCATTGCTCTTAAACAGGACCTTAAATTTTCACCATAGTTCATGATTTGGGTGACTGAGGTAAAACCTTGGACACATGTCAGCTTTTCCTCTCTGGGGCAGATGTATCTGGAATACATGTATCCAAGAAATCCAAAATCTTCCTCATTATTCTGATGAGAGCAACATAAACCAAAAGAAAATCTCTGAGAAAAATCCCTTGACAAAGAAGATTTCCTGGTCCCCTATTAAAGGTTCTTTCCCATAGAGTTCTCATAAACTTCATTTGCAATGCATCTGGCAGACCTGAGCTGAGTCTCGATGTCTCATATTATTCATCTGAAAATTGTGTGAGACTGTGAGTCTTGGTCCAAGTGAAGCCAAATGAGGATAATTCAATGACTTCCTTTAAACCTTCTTTTGAAAGTTTGAAACCGTACCTTCATGTTCCTTTTCAAATCTTGCCATGAATTATTTGTTCAAGGGAGTTTAGGGAGGAGAAGTAAATTAATTCAAATCTCCATGGCTCCTGCACAGTGCCCTCATTTTTTTACCATCCTTCTTGGCAGGGGATGAAGCACACAGCAGAATTAATAGAGACTGGCAGGAGGGCAGTGCAATGTGTCACTCATCAGTATACACTTCTTTGATTTCAGACCTTTTCCAGCTGGATCTACTCATAAAAACCCTCAATGTTCCAGCTGGAAATGGCTGGTGACTCCAACCGTGCCGCTGTGACTCTGGAAAACTCCTGCAGACAAATTAAAACAGGAGGAGACTGATGGTCCCCTGATTCTTCACACACTGACCCCAGCACCTGCCTGTAGCCTCCCCCCTCGCTGAGCAGCACTGTTAGCTAATGTGTTCTTGATTGCTGCTGCACTTAAGCAAATGAACTAATGCAAAGTTGTTAAATGCAGAGCAAACAATTAATTAAACACTTTACTTTTGTGCTGTTTAGAATGGGAAAAATAAACCAAAATGTGACTTTCCTCCCCAGCCATTGCCACCTCTCACACATTTTATTTTTATCAGCACAGCACCACTTTTCTAATGACCTGACTTTTCATAACATAGACTTAATAGCTCAATAAATGCCACTGGGTGAAAAATAGGTTCTGTCAGTATCTCAATCTCCCCCAGCTGCTTATAAAAAAGTTTTCTTGGCTTTAGGGCTCTATTTTAGGGAAATATGAATCCTGGACTTAGTACATGCTAGGGGATACCTACCCTGTTAATTTTTGTAAGGTCAAAACCTTTCTACAAGCAGAGTCCTCACAGGGAGGGAATTTTTAAGTCTCAAAATTCATTCAATATAAGCTTTTATAGTCATTAAACTGTGAGGATCTTTGACAAGGTAATTTTTTTCTGGCATTAAAAATTGTTTAGCAAGAACTGTATTCCACAAGTATATAAACCTACTAGAGAGAATCAAGATACCTGTGTGGAAGAAGCTGGACATACAGAAAAATCGATTCTCACATCTTTAAACAAATACTAAGTTTAGATCCTTCCCTTCTGCAGATGATAGCACTTTGAGATGGAAAGCATTCATAAGTAGGAAACTCAGAAGAAAAAAGATGGAGGGACCAAATAAAAGAAGTTGACCAGGTTGTGAAACCACAATTCCTAATCAAATGAACATCATTTCCCATGGATTTGGTCTGCAAACCCCTCTTCTTCTAGCCTCTATTTTTGGGAGATATAAAATTCACTTTGAGCAGTGCTTCAGGGCTAAAACTTTTATCAATTATTTGAGTCAACTAACAATTTTACTTTGCACATTTTAAGGGGGGAAAAAGGCTGTATGACTGATCTCAAGCTTATAAAATTTGAAATAAACAAAAAAAACTCATCGAAAACAAATTGAAGTTAATTTTCCTGAAGATGCTCCTTAGTATTTACATAATGGGTTTGTATTTCTAGAAAGAAAATTTTGCAGATCATTGAACCACAGCACAGTGACTAAGTGAGTTTGCTACTAAATCATTCAAAACAAGAGTTATTTAGCTTTTAGAAGAAGCAAACATATTGTTGCATAAGGCTCTGAAAGGACTGTTGCAGTTTCTGTGCATCATTAAAGCAAAACTCCCAAATAATCCCTTAGTACGTAGGTTGGAAAACCATAGCCTGTAATGAAGCTATGAATATTTATTATACCAGAACTACAGCGAGTGAGAAGCAGCTTTGGCCTAATAGTCTATAATGCAGCTGGCTCCATAATCTGAATATTACAAAGTCAAGAATTTACCAAAGCCAAATCTGCCACGCAGCTAAAGCAGCTGGAAATATGGGAAGAAACAAACCTCCCCACTGTATCGGACCAGAGGTGACTGTGCTCCGCCCTTCGGCCTCCATAGGGGGTCAGCAGCAAGTGGAGAAGGCCAGCAGCATCTCACGGCATTCACAATCCTCACCTATCTCAACCAGGTGTTGGGAGGGGACAGCCCTTGTGTATGCCTCTTTCCTGTCCCTGAGGTCGTATTTCAGCTCTGTCCCAGAGAAATTCATGCTTCCAGCACAACAGTTGAACAGACTGATCCTGTTCTTGTCCATATACCCAAACTGTGTCATCCCTATGCTCACATTATGTTGTAGACAGGAAACGTGGGCACAGCCCAGATCCAGAGACTGAGTTACTGGTATTTTCTGCCCTTTTCTTACCATTTTCCTCATAATTTCTGACGGACATTTCTATACTTTGATTTGACTGATATTTCTGACCCCTGCCAAGCATAGGGGTTGTGTTTCCAGGGAAATCTGCGATGGCTAACTTAGATGTACTTAGGTAGATAGCTGGAGTTATTTTTCTTGTTGTGCATTATTTTGCACCTAGCAACACTGAATTTCATTTGCCATTTTATTACTCAGCCTCTCCATTTCATCCATCCACAACTATTTATCTGCACCATCAACTTCAGGATGGTAAAACCTAAATAAGTTTTGTGTTAATACAAACTCTGTCATTTCACTACTCCCTGCTTTTCTCAGATCATTCATTAATACCTTGATTAGCTCCAGGTCCCTGGTATCTTTCACTCTTCCATGTTGTGTTGTGACTCCTTTTAACAGCAGTCTTTGCAAAGTGATAACTTTAGTAAACAGGTATTAATTTATAAGGTTTTTTTATCTTGTCTCACAATGACTTTATGCTTTACCCAAATATAATTATTTGCACGGGTTTTTTTGCCCCCGTAATTTGATTGTACCTTCCCAAAACCTCCTAAAAACCCAAGCATATTTAATCAGCCTAAGACATTATTTTCAGCCCATGCCTTGACTTCTTCAGCAAACTATTGTTTATACAACTTTTTCTTACACTAAAACTTCAATTTCAGAAGTTTTTTTCCAGATTCATTCCCTGTATGAAATGGGATTTCTCCCATATTTCCAGAGTAAACACCGAGACATAATTTTTTTTCAACCCTCTGTTTATTATCTGCACTGGGTGCTTAGGCACAATCTACAGTTTAGAGGTCACTAATAACTCTCCAAATGAGTTAGACTGAGAACTGTATCCACTTCATATTCATTCCAGAGTGAGTAACCCAGTCAGTCTGCATATTTATTAATTTCCTGGGTCAATTCTTCATTCAAGACAAAAGTTTGGATCCTTAAATGCTCTTGACCTTGAAGTCCTGGTAACTAAGTGTTCATTTGAACACGTCAGTGTATTAGTTTCTACATCATATTGGTTGGGGGTTTCTCCCTTTCTTTCTATAGTTTAGAGTTTGTGGTAAAAGACCTGTTCTTTCAAAACACTATGGAAGTCTTAACTTGTCTCACTAACCAATTTGTTAGGGTTTGATTTTTACCTTTCATCTGCTTGGAAGAGTGTTCGGTTGTTTGGGTTTTTTCTTTTTCTTTTCTTTTTTTTCCTGTTTCCTGGGAGCATTGTGAAATACAAAGTTCCCGTGGGAAACATGCAGCTCTGTGCCATGGACAGGACTGATCTCAGGGTCAGAGGACCCCAAAGGCTGTTCAGATTTAATCAAGACAGCAGCCACTACTAGTTCCAATTACGTCGGTGAAAGGTATAATGAAAAATTTGAGGGTCTATCCTGTGGCTATGGCCATACTGCTTCCTCCATAGCACAGATTCATTGGTGACACAGAGCTCTTATCTGCTCTTATCTCCTCCCTTCTGAGCTGGGACAGACCTTTCCAGGCAGCTTCAGGTGACATCAAGGTAAAATACAGTGGACACCCACATATGGCTGCTCAGTTCCTGGCAGACCTTTTTTTAATCTCTTTTTGTGCAGAAATCACACCCCTTCTCAGTGAGGACACAATACAGTTTCTAAATTCTGTCTATGACAAATAGACATAAATCCTGTAAAATCATATTCTAATGAATCCTGGCCCATTTATACCATATTATCCCCTGTCTCTCTAAGATTCAAGTCACTAGTTCATCTTCTGAAGTAAACCTCTATACACAAGCTGTCCTTCACTGGAAAAAATAGACTTCGGCAACAGTTTTTCAATCTCATTTTCCCAAGGTTGAGTTTCCTGAACAGTAGGCTTTGAAAGTCAATGGAATCCTTTAAAACTAATAAAGCAAAATCTTTTGTCCTCTGAAGATGATTACATTTAGGGGTGGATTTTTCTGGTTTTTATAAAGATGCACACTTTTGTCCCCTTAAGACACTACAAATTGTCTTGATCTAAATAATATGACCTTCTTGCTAACATTAATTAATCCTCCTTTACTGAGAAAACGTTTTCCCACAGAGTATTTTTCCTTCCCTCTGGCAAAGCAGTCAACCAAAATAAGAGAAAAAAAATCACATCTCTTGCACAAAGGTGGGTGAGTGTCAGACACACACGGGGGCACCCCACAAGAGTCTCAAGGAGAACCAGGAGCATATGGACACCAGAGATCTGCTTCGTTTCTTCTCCAGGTCAGGCTGCCTGTTAGCCATTAAGGGTTCTGCAAGCCTGACTATAATATATAACGTTGAGGTTAAGATCTCTCTAGTCAGAAGCACAGATAAAACCAATGGCTTATAGCTGCTTACATTTATCAGTTGAAGTGGTCAAATTCTTCATGATATGTGATACATTTTAAAGCATTTTCTTGTGAATGATTTCTCTGTATTTCCTACTTTCAAGGCACTGAACAAATCACGGATTTTTGAAAAGCAATTGCTATTCAAACATAGGGGGCTTTCTCTTTTTTTTTTTGCTGCTTATATACATATACATACACACGCAGGCCTGATGATTTGAACAAAGCACAGGAAGACTTTATTTAGTTTTCCACCATAATCTGTTTAGCCTTTATCATTGAGAGATCTAGGAAAAAATGGCAGTTTTGAAGGTGATAAGTTGCTATTTCACATCATCCAAACTACACTGTGTGACTGTGTGAGCATTACTACCTGCTGTCCACGGTGAGTAAAAAAGTGATTTCCTCCCAGCCCATTTCAGCTCTTCATCAGAGGAAAGCAGTGCACCAGCTGCATGGTGAGCTCAAGCAGAGGGACCCCAGCTCACCCAGTTGCCAGAAGAAATATTCATGGAGCCACAGCCTCGGGCAGCATTGCCACAGAAGCCTACAGCAATTTAGCTGGGTATCAGAAAGCTGTTTTACCTAGTAGTGGGAAAAACTGGTCAAAGAGTTGATTATTTTCATCTTAGTGTGCTGAACCAGCCCTGCAAAAGTCCATAGGAGAGCAGGAGGAGGAATGTGAGCCTGGAATGTAGGTAAGAGTGTGGTAATCAGGGGATGGATTGGCGTAACTGCACCCTTAATAGAAGAGATATCTTATTTTCTAAGACAGATGTGAGTTTCCTTTTACCTTTGGATGTTGATCACAGCTTGGCTGATGTGCAGGAATCTGTCAGACCATGATCTCCCTTATGTTGGTACACTAGGTTCTCAAACAGATCACCCAAATTATCTAGCATT